>JAQIVF010002935.1:0-10085 GCA_034698365.1 Steganacarus magnus | reverse complement strand
TCGTCGTAATTAAAAAATTTCGAAAACAGCGGAAATACATCGTGAAGATTAGTGATTCGTTTGAATGCATCTAATGTTGGGATTGCATTGCGATTAACATTTTAATAAATAAATTTAAATTCTTAATATTTATTTTACTAATATATATACCATCGAATTCTTTGTCTGGCGATTGTTTGCCCAACTTGTTAAGCGTATATTTTATAACACCTGGTATAAAGTCGATCGTATTAATTAGCGTTCCGTCGCAATCGAATATCACGTGCGTTATGATGCGATTCATATTTAGCAAATCGTTTGCGTTGTTAGGCTCTCCAAACAAACTATTTTATAAAATGAATATTTTTCATTACACCTGATAGCAATTTTTTATTAATTCAAAATTCAAATTTATTATTGTAGCAAAAATCAAAAATCTTCTACAGGTTAATAATCATTGTATATTTCATCGTTGATCTTAACAATTAGTGTTTAATGACCAACTAATATAATGTGTATATATATTATAAATCACATTCTTTAAACTACCGATAAAATTATTTTAAGTAAATTTTTTAAAAAAATTTTTCCTTACCTCAATTATTATACTCTATTATAATTTTTTTTTATTAAATTTGACTATTTAAAACAAATCGTCAATCGACAGACAGTCTTGCAATAAATGATTAATAAACGCCAACTGGAAATTTATTTTTAAATTAAAATAAAACAAAACTAGTTTATGCATGTTTATCAGAATAAACTTATATAACTTATAAGCTTATATACGAATTTTAAAATATGCATATAATGAATTTTATTATTGAAATTAAAATCTTATCATCGCCTAGTGATAAAAAAATGCATATTTATTATTATAGTTTGCAGCTCATTAAAGGTGATGTCATGTGATTAAATTAGATAATTTGCAATTAAGATTAAAAAGTGGAATATAATGTGCATCGTTTATAAAACTTGTGAAAACTCTTTTTTGAGCAGAAGAAGTGAGTTTTTCCTTTTTAATAAGACTAACTAGAGACCCAAACGCAACCCACTATTCAAATTCGATCTGTCAACGAAATTTCAATATAATATTTTAATAATTATATTTTGTATTAATGTTATAATAATGTGAAAAACGTTTAAGTATAAATTAAATATTACAATTTTTCAGGTTTTTTTTAATTAAAATTTTATATTATTGTTATTTATCTTCATTACATTTATTAATAAGCAGGTAATCCAAACAATTCTGGCTTAAATTCATCCAGTGATCGCAATACCAGATCACAATTATAATCTTTAATTTCCATAGCAACAGTTTCCAGGAACTCCGATGGTACTAAAAGTGTAGTCATTCCAGCACTGGTCGCCCCTTTAATGCACTCATAACTATCCTCCACTACCAACACATTTCTCATATCCACCGGTGGATTCGCGAACCGTTTCACGCAAACGAGATATACGTCCGGAAATGTTTTATTGCGCTTCACTTCTCTGTCTTCATCGCACACATGACTGATGTGATTACCGGGCTCTAATAAGTAGCCAAATTTATGTGTTCGCGTTTTAAAAATAGATAAAGAGCCGCCAGTGGCGATAGCCATCGGAATATTATGCTTCGACAGGTGAGTGATGAGCTTTTCAACGCCAGGCATCAGCTCTAAGCTGGACGACGCCTCTTCCAACCCTTCGTACACATATTTGGTCAGAGTTTCTTTGTCGTCGTAATTAAAAAATCGCGAAAACAGCGGAAACATATCGTGAAGATTAGTAATTCGTTTTAATGCATCTAAAGTTGGGATTGCATTGCGATTAACATTTTAACAAATAAATTATTACTTAATATATTTAATTTAATAATTTACCATCGAATTAGTTGCCCGGCGATTGTTTACCCAACTTTTTAAGCATAACATTAATAATAGCTCGTGAAAAGTCGATCGTATTAATTAAAGTTCCGTCGCAATCGAATATCACGTGAGTTATGATGCGATTCATTGTTAGCAAATCCTTTGCGTTGCTATCTCTCCAAACAAACTATGGTAGAAAATTAAATTTTCATTATTCTGAAGGCAATTTCCATTAATTCAATTATATTGTAGTAAAATCCAAAATAGTTTATAGGTTAATCAGTATATTTCATCGTTAATTTTAACAATTACGGTAGTGTTTAATTATATTTATTTTCTTCTTCAAATTATATATAACCAACTAATAATGTGTAATATTCTAAATCAGTTTTGAACTATTGATAGAATTTAATTTAAGTTTATTATTTTTTAATAGTTTTCTTACAGTAATATTATACTCAATAATTTTTATTAAATTGACTATTCTAACAATCATTCGAAACAAAGACTTAATAAATGATAGTAAACGCCAAGTAGAAATTTTTTAATTAAAAAAACAAAACTGGTTTATGAATCATAGTTACACAGAGGGGGTGCTTGCCCAGGGTTGACCCCCCACCCAAAGAAAATCGGGAAAACTTGACCCGCCCTCATGAAAAAACGAGAAATTGAAAAATTTTTGTTTAAATCCGACGAGTTTTTGAGACCTCAAAATGTCCAAAATCTGAAAAAAATTTGTTGCTTAATCAGGTGAGATTTGAACCCCCCCTAAATTTTCGAGAATCTAGAGAGTTGGACCCCACCCTAGAGGTTTGGAGTTTGTATAAATATGTTATGAATGTACGCAGAATAAATTTATATACGAATTTTAAAATGCATAATGAAGTTTATTATAGAAATAAAAATTTTATCTTTTAGTGATTAAAAAATTTAGATTTATTATTATATTCGCAGCTCATTAAAGGTGCTGTCATATGATTAAATTATATAATTTGCAATTAAGATTAGATGGAATTTAATGTGCATCGTTTATAAAAGTGAAAACTCTTTTTTGAGCAGAAGAAGTGTTTATCCTTTTAATAAGATTAACTAGAGACCCAAACGCAACCCACTATTCAAATTCAATCTGTCGACTAAATTTCAATATAATATTTAAATTATATATTTAAGAAAAGTTTAAATATTAAATTAAAAATTACAATCTTTTCAGGTTTTTTAATTAATTAAAGTTTTATATTATTGTTATTATCTTCATTAGATTTATTAATAAACAGGTAATCCAAACAATTCTGGTTTCAATTCATCCAGTGATCGCAATACCAGATCACAATTATAATCTTTAGTATCCATAGCAACAGTCATCTCCGATGGCACTAAAAGTGTGGTCATTCCAGCACTGGTCGCTCCTTTAGTAGACTCATAACTATCCTCCACTACCAACACATTTTTCATATCCACCGGTGGATTCGCGAACCGTTTCGCGCAAACGAGATATACGTCCGGAAATGTTTTATTGCGCTTCACTTCTCTGTCCTCATCGCCGCACACAACATGACTGATGTGATTACCGGGCGCTAATAAGTCGCCAAATCTTTGTGTTCGCGTTTTAAATAAAGATAAAGAGCCAGCGGTTGCGATCGCCATCGGAATATTATGCTTCGACAGGTGAGTGATGAGCTTTTCAACGCCAGGCATCAGTTCTAAGCTGGACGACACCTCTTCCAATCCTTCGTACACGTATTTGGTCAGAGTTTCTTTGTCGTCGTAATTAAAAAATCGCGCAAACAGCGGAAACACGTCGTGAATATTAGTGCAGTTTACTATTGCATCTTAAAAGAGTTAAGCGAGTTATATATTTTAATCAATAAAAATTATTTCTTAATTTACTCTTGTTATACTAATAATATATATGTACATACCATCAAACTCTTTGCCCGGCGATTGTTTGCCCAACTTGTTAAGCATTACATTTAAAATAGTTTGAAAAAAGTCGATCGTATTAATTAGCGTTCCGTCGCAATCGAATATCACGTGCGTTATGCGATGCATTTGTTTTTTAGTTGTATTATTGATTGTTGTTCCGAACAATTTTACACGGTTTTACAATTTTAGAGCCAATAAAATTTAGATGCTTATGCTCTGATATGAAAGAAATAATTATATTAATATACAAATTATTGTTTTAATTAAAAAAAATCTAAACTAAAATAAACTGGGTATGGGGTGTTGTGATTCTGCTTTATATCGAAAACTATTGTAAAAAATAAAAAACATATAAAATTTAAACACTTATATACACTGAAAAGCAAGAGAGTAATCATTAACAGTACATGTAAAGGTGTAGTGATTTTTTTTAGTAAATGAAATTAACTAGAAGTAGTGATTCATATCATATGAATCATATAGTGATGAGACTGGAAGGTCACATACACAACAACAACAACAGACTTTTAACAAACAGAATGCCTATGCTAGTCATACAAATTGCATTTTGCGTCAGTATTTCCATTTGCTAAGTTATCGTTTTTTTTTGCTTTTTCAGCTGCTATTCAGTGTGTAATAAAACATTTCTAAATAATAATTAGTACTGTACTAAATATTAAACTTAAAGTTGTTTTTTTTTACTTTCTCTCAAATTTTTATTAACAATTATTTCATTTTATAACATATTACTAGGGTTATGGTAATCGTTAATTATCTGTATTTGTTTAAATCATTCTAAAAAATGTTTTAAAGTAGATTATAGGTATAAGATAGCTTAAATAACTTATAAAACGATGATTTTTTCTAACTACTGTATTAACTATTTTGCACAACTTTTTCTAACGATTTTCATAACCCTACTTATTACGCGACCCGACAGACAACGCTTGTCTACAGCGAAATAAAACATAACAACCAAATAGTTAAGAAACTTTTTTACAAACAATGATAAAAGAACAAAATTTCACTTATACTGTATAGAGATTTTTGATCTCATTATCAAACATAAATTCTCTGTGTTCTGCTTAATTCAAGGCCGATTTAGCCATCAACTTAAGATAAAGTGATAAAAGTCGTTAACACACACACACACACACAAGTTATTTAATATTAAAATACTTGAGTTACAAATAATTCTCGAAATGTTATTGTCAACAGATTTATACGCCAATATTAGTTGATATTAGCATTAATTAATGAGTAACAATGATTAACATCAAAATTGTTAGTAATCATTAGAATGAACGTTAATAATATAAAAAGCTATGAACATTTTTAGTAACGAAAAATTTTGAGTCTCGGGTTAGATTTAATTCGAAGTTTGAATGATTACGAGACACAAATACTAATTTCAATAGTTTCAAATAAATTAATAATATTTTAAAACTTTAAAAGCAATTTATAATTTGCTATAATTAAAAACACAACACCCATTAGGGTGTGATCAGTTAAGGTCTGTGGAAGTTTAAAAAAAATTAACTAGAAACCCGATCGCAGACAAAAATCAAATTCAATCAGAGACTGATAAATTAAATATATAGTATTTTAATAATTTATATTTTGTATTCATGTTATTATAATAATTCCAAACTACAATTTGTTCAGGTTTTTTTTTAATTTTATATTTTACTATATAATACATAATATATAATACTTTGATGCAAATAATATAGTAAAATTCCATTAGTCGGGTTTACGGGATATTAACGGTTTTTAGTTAATTTGTGTTTAAGAACCGAACCGAACCGAGTTTAAGAAATGCCGAACTGATTACAAGCCCATCGGGTAAAACCGACGGGTCACCCGACCTGAAAACATCTTTAGTTAGCATATACGTAGTCATTTTAATATTAAAATATATATGAGTTGGAAAAAAGTCGGAAAATTATGCTAATCGACCGGTTTATTCGCCATTATTATTTGAAATTAACATTTATTATAAGTTTTTTAATATCATAATTAATTGACGATAAATTAAATAAATGTTTAAAAACTGTGAGCACACACACAACACGCTAACCGGTTTATAGACATTAATCACATCACAATTGTTAGTAATCACTAGAATGAATGAACAATTAATAATTTTAAAAGCTATAAACAATTATTAGTAATGAAAAATTTTGAGTCTCGGGTTAGATTTCAAACTTCAAGTTTGATTATTTAGCGACACAAATCTTACCATTCAAATGTGTAACATTAAAATATTTTAAAACTCATTACGGATTTTATAACTGGTATAATCAACCAAAACAAAATCTCATCAATTGTGTGATCAGTGAAGGGTCTAGAAAATCACAGGTCTGAGAGTCAGAGTCTCGATTCCGGACTAATACTAGCCGGAAATTAATAAATGGTTTTTTATTTTTATAATAATTTAAAAAATAAATCTATGTTTGCTTTTATTAATGATTTAATAATTATAGCTAATAGTTAAATGCAATGCCATAAAAATCCAAATAAATTTCCAAATTTCCGATAACAAAAACAATTTGATTATTATAATAAAAGCTATTAGTATTTTGATAACAATGATAAGCGCTCAACGATATTGCTTTTGTAAGTCGAAACTAATAAAACCCTATCATTGATTTTGCATTTGTTAAACTTATTTTCTGCTCGTTTCTTAAAGTTCTTATTCTCTGCATTTTACCGGAAATCTGGTGCAAATGCACGCTCACCGTACAGGACGCGGACAAATGCGGCGTCAAGTTTATGTTCTTCGGCAATCGAGACGCGGTTATTCCGCACAACGAGAACGAAATGGATCTGCATTGCGGGTACAAAATTAGCGGAAAAATTAATAAAACAACGATAAAATAATAATAACAATATGTTTAATATTAATAGCGAAGCGCGAAGTGGCGTCTCGTGTCTACGAGAGTATTCGTTGAACTGTTTGACCGGATTCTCTCAGCAACTGTTCGGCATGATTATGACGAACGCCGGCCTACACTTGGATAGACGCTGCGATGACGCGAAAAATCGCGCAGAGTTTATCGAACACGCAAACTGCTTGAGTTCGAAGGAGAAGAAAGAGGCGTTAGACGTTTGCAGTGACAAACACTTGGCGATGATGGAGAAAGTGAAAGCGGTGTCCAACGATGACCGCATTTCCGCCTCGTGTTGCAGTTTTCACCAGTTTTTCGATTGCATCAGTCAGAACAGTAAAGCGATTTGTGGCGCTGGAACTTCGCAGTACTGGGACGATATTATCGATGAAATTGTAAGTACAGAAAAAAGTTTTTTACATTAAAATTATCTATATTTTAATTGATGAGGTCCACACCGATCAACAAAATTAAAGATAGTTTTTGAATAATAATTTTTTGCACACAAATAAGTTCTTAATAAAAAAACAGAACATAAATTTTCTCATTAATAAAAATATTCTAAAATAATATTCTTATGAAAATAAATAGTTTTCACTTAACTTCACATTTACCTCGCATTTAGAATTGCACAATAATATGCTGTAATACTATCTTTATAGTTTTATTTTTTGGTGAATTTATTAACTGACCTAATAGTTGGAACTAACACTGCATTAAATCACTGCCTAACGGGAGTTATTTATTATTTTTACCTAAAACTATTCGATTCAAAATTACAATATTGCAGCGAGTTTTTTGGAACGAGATAAGTGGTTACTAAAATTCAATATCAAATATTATTTGAAACAAATTTCAGTTTAAGTTCAAAGCAGCGATCACGTGTTTTGATAGCACGGCTATTCACCTTCAACTTTAATAAAAACTAAAATCAATAGGATTCTAAACTAGTATCGTATCTTAAACTTTAATTTGCCTATTACTAAATAATGCGAGATACTCTATCGCTATCTAAAATATTATCTCATTTGGTCAATTAGAAATGAGGTGTTAAGATACGATTTGTATTATAATGTCAATTTGTGTCTAGACATCGTGTCATGTAAAAGTAAAAAAAAAGCTTAAGTATTCTGAAGATTGTTTTGATTTAAGTTTTTTAAAATGTTAATGGTTTACAAGGGTTTTGGATAAATGGATAAAACCACAAAATATAGCTTTTTTATCTGACTTCGATTAAATCAAGGCAGGTATATGGATTTGACATTGTCTGTCTGTGTGTCCGTCCGTCACGCTTTATGATAGGAGGCTTTTTTAGTAAAAAATGTCAAAATAGGAGGCTTTTTTAGTGAAAAAATGTCAAAATAGGAGGCTTTTTTAGTGAAAAAATGTTAAAATAGAAAATAGGGCACATGCCACTTTGTGAAATAATATAGTATAAAACCCGGAAAAAAACCGGCATATGCCACATTAGGCATTATAATAAGTGGGGAGCGAGTGAACGTAGTGAGCAGCGACCACTAATAATCATTAATCATTAAAATAACATCCATATATCACAAAAATTTTCAATACGAAGTCAGATATTACGACCGTTACGATCTTGTTTTTGGATAGATTAGTGACATTTGATAAAAAAATTGTCGTTTTAATCGAATGAGTATATCAAAATTTAGAACGAAGTGTAGAAATTGTTTCGAACAATGCATAGTTATGTTTTGCTAATATTTTTAGGATACAATTTTAATTTGCAAATAATTACTATAAAAATATGCTAATAATTTGACTTTAAAATATCACTAACGTTAAAGGCTGACGGATCAGTGGCGTTCGCGTGCTCCGAGTTCGACACACTGGCCAATTGCGATAAACTTATGTCGCCGAGTGTTTGGCAACCGCTTAAGGATATCTACAATATCAACGATCACTCGGTTCTGGCCTCCAAGCATACGTTCAATTCAACAATTGTCTCGTTGCTGGAAATTATTGAAAAATATCAAATGTGACCCCAAATAAAACCTAGACAATGGCAACCGCTTGTTGTGTAAAACTATGATTTAAACACTGTTATTATTCTCTAAAATTATAAATAATTAATAAAATGACTTTTGTAAGAATGAAGTTTACTATCGAAACATTGTAATATTTCAATTCAAAGATTAAAATAAATGCATAATTTTCTATTAAAGTCTATTATTGTAAAAAAATGCTTTAGAGTTTTTGTTTTAATGTGTGATTTATTACATAATTCGCGAATCTGTTAACTGTTTTGTTTCAATTTAAATACTATTTAAAAGCATTTTCCAAATTTAATGGTCAATTATTTTATAATTAGCGAGTATTATTAATTAATAGTTATTCACTAGTCATTATTTAAATAGAATTAAATAGATTTGAATAATGACTAGTGAAGAATAGAATTATAAAAGGTTTGTTATAAGCAATCACACAATACTGTACAACTTTTTATTATAATTTAGCAGAAAAAAAGGTTCATTAATCATATATTTTTTTTTAAAAAAAAAGTAAAAGTAATGCGAAATTAATAATATTTATAATTTTAAGAAGTAAATATTTCTAATGACTCGGATGTCAAAGGATTCTTAATTAATGATTTTATAATAACGTTTACCCAGCGATGTAAAATCATTAAAATAATTTTTAAAAATTTAATATAAAAACTTCCAGGTATAATCTGTTAGCTTTTATTTATTAACTAAAAATTACAGAGTAAAAAAATGAGAAGTGAAATAAAAGTTTCGTTATGTAAGAAATAGATTTAAGAAAATACTTTTAATAATATGTTTTTACTTTCAAATTCTTCTCTATTTTTATAACATTTTAATTTTCATTTTCGTATTGAATAATTTTCCATCCAATTCTATGAAAAAAAAAATTTAATTAGCGTTATATTATTAAATAAACTACTAATTACAAAATATTTTATCTCGATTTATCAAGTTTTCTTACTCTACTTTGCGCGTGGCGTTCGGTTAGAGTGCAAAATGTCAATCGAAGACGTGGACAAATGCGGCGCCAAAGCCATGTTTTTCGGCAATAGAGACGCAATCGTCCCAACCAGCGAACAAGAAATGGATCATCACTGCAGGTACACATAACTCTCTACAGATTATTATTGTGGTGCGATCACTAATACTGTAAAAAAAAACTTTTTCTTAAATACATAAAACTATTATTAGCGAAACTCGAAACGGTATCCAATGTATGCGCGACTACGCGACCAACTGTATCACCGGTTTTCCGCAACAGATTTTCGGAATAATTCTGACAAACGCCGGCTTACATATGGACAAGCGCTGCAACAAACCGAAAGAACGGCAAGAGTTCATGGAGCACGTCAATGTCTGATTCCTGCGGAGAAGAAAGAGCCGCTAAACATTTGCAGCGACAAGCATATAGTGATGATGGAGAGAGTGAAAGA
>JAQIVF010002934.1:0-10085 GCA_034698365.1 Steganacarus magnus | reverse complement strand
CCTACCATACCCTACCATACCCTACCATACCCTACCATACCCTACCATACCCTACCATACCCTACCATACCCTACCTAACCCTACCCTACCCTACCATACCCTACCATACCCTACCATACCCTACCTAACCCTACCCTACCCTACGAAACCCTACCCATATCTAACCCATACCTCATCCAAACCGACCTATACCCTAATTTACCCCATATCCGACCCATACCTGACCCATACCAAACCCACACCAGACCCATACCCAACCCACACTGATCTGAGTACAATGATATATAATTTGATGTTGTTTTGTAAAAAAAACCTATAAGGGTTGACCCCTTTAGCGAGACCCCTACAATCACTGTCCTTTTCAATCTGAAATGAATGATATACATGTTAATCGTGTTTTGTAAAAGAAACACCCACCCCTACCCGTTTATGGGCCCAAACGTAACGAAACCCCCCTTCTTCGATTTTAGTTCAATTATATACATGTTAATGTGGTTTTTTAAAAAATAGTCCTAACACTCCCCCATAAGGGGTGCCTTGTATCCAGACCCCCTACATCAACTCCCCTATTCAAACTGAGTACAATGATATACATGTTGTTTGGGTTTTGTAACAAATTACCCACCCCTACCCCCATAGTGGGCGTCCACCACCTCGGGACCCCCCTACTTTTACTCCCCTCTTCGACCTGAGTTCAATGATATACATGTTGATGCTTTTTCCAAAAAAAATTTCCCACCCCTACTCCCATAGGGGGCGCCCCCTTATTGAGACCCCCTACTTGCACTCCCCTATTGTTCCTGAGTTCAATGATATAGGTATTGTGGGGGTGGGGCCTCCAGGGGCGGAACCTATAAAGGGACAGACAAATACATTTGGGTTTTTACTATATATGATTTATATAATCTGTGCAGAATCACTGTATGATATTTTCTTTAAGTTTAGAAATACTTAAATTATATGACTGTGAACCTAAATATCTTTTTTTTTAAATCTCTCATTATTAGCTTGAAATCTAACTAGTAATTGTGTCATATATTTTTATTTGAAATAAACAATAGTTTTATTTGTTTAAGCAAATGATGATGGATTATAGAATTATTTTTAGTTAGGATATTATCAACTTTAAACTTTTACATTTGTGCATATTAGACTGCGAAACGGGCCCCGGATTTGACGGGCCCCAGCGGGCCACCGACGAATTGTGTCGGGCTGGGCCGGGTTCGGGCCTTAAAATAAAAATGTCGGGCCGAGTCGGGCTTTAACTTTGAATTATGGAAAATTTATTGTATTTAATTTTCTTGTCTATTCCACATATATAAGTTATTCTTTTTAAAATTAGAAGTTGATATAACTCTAATTTTACTTATTTTAGCACTTGAATATTGTATATTCAAAGTAAATTAAATAATTTAGACATAAAAACTAGAATAAAATTGTCGGACTCCGCGGGCTGCCGACAAATTTATCGAATCGGGCCGGGCCGGGCTTTTAAATGAGAAAATAATCGGGCTCGGGTCGGGCTCGGGCCTCAACCTGTCGGGCTCGGGCCTGAAAATTTTAGAAATTTCGCAGTCTAGTGCATATCATCAATAATATTTTTAATTATTTAGAGTAATAACAATAATAAATATTATTATTAACTCTGATAAAAACCAAATAATGGATGTTCCAAGTTTCATATGACTACTAACTTAATGCTTTTGAGGAGCAAAAGTTTAATATTCCTACAAACTTAGACTCGAGTCTTTTGAGGTAAAGATCCGAGTCAAAGACTTTAATATTAGAAAAGGTCAGACTTTAAAAACGATTTGAGCTCAGACAATCACTCCAATTTTATTACAAAATTACTCTAAAAATCTATTTTTTTAAATCATAAATGAAAAAATTTTCACTTTGTGCTGAACTCCTGGATAGAAGGTTTAAACGAGCATATTATTATGAACGAGCATAAAATAAAAACTTTAATTTTACTTTTTATTTTACTTTGCATTTATTGTCCAAATAATGTTACTGGAAAATAAAATAATAATTTTACTATTTTAATCAACACAATCGAAGAAAACAAATTTTAATCAAAACGATTGTAATAGTATAACTAGAGTGAAAACCTACAAAAGTAAGAAATGTTATCAGAAAAAAATCAATTACAAAAACTATGTAATTTTCTAATAATTACTTCTTCGATGGTATTCGTGCCACTATTTGCCACTAATTGAAAATCTTATTTTAGAGTAAGTTATGATGCGAAATTTACAATGTAAAAAATAAAATTAATATTTGAATAATTTTCTATAATTTGTTTTTAAGCCTTCTCTAAGTTGAAAATATAAATTAAGATTCGTATTTATGATAAATAAAAATAGTTGACGGATTAATTCGTCTGTTTACTATTCACTATTAACTCCGCACACGCATAATAACGTTACAATAAAAAGTTTATTTAGTATAAATAGATTTTCCACAAATAAAAGTTGCTGTATTATTCTTTTGTTATTTCCTTTTTTTCTTTGAAAACACACAAACACACACACATATTCACATTTAGTCAATTACTAGGATCGGGAAAATTTAGTTTCGATCGGTTTTTATGCCACAGATTTTAATCAATAGCGTAATGATGCCGACTTTCTTTGATTCTTAACATCTATTTAATGCATTAGTGCTAAGGTTATGTTTGAAATAAAAGTTTTATTGTAGTGTTGAACCTTTACTGAATTTAAATGGTTTGATTACGAACTTTTTAATGAAACAAATGAAATATCACTGATTATTTTCAGTGTTGTGTCATTTCTGAGTAAGCAATAAACTGTTTATTCACCATTTAATATTAAAATTTGCGAAACAAAGTGGTATAAACAAAAAGAAAAAATCGCATCAATATTTATTATTATAATTTTTAAAGAAGGCAGCTATGATTAAAAAAACAAAACTATTTTTTATACAGCTTTAGAGTATAGTTTAAAAAACATCGTAATGCAAAAATTTTATTATTCATTTCAATTTTAAGATTAGACTAGTAAATCATAAAGAATTTATATCCGGTGCAGAATAGTAGAACATGAATTTGAAACCTGACAAGTAATTCAAAATATAATGAATTGAAGTAGACTCAAACTAACAAATTGTAAATTTTAAAAATTTATAAAACATTTTATGTACATTTTTGTTAAGAAATATGCTTTATATTATATAGTCGGGCGTTTTCTGAGAATATTTAAAATCCCACCCGACCTGTGGGTCTTCAAGTTTTATCTCGAATTTGGCCAAATTTGTCGGCCATTCGTTTACTAATTTATCTATAAATTACACAAGTTTTTCCGCTGTCACCGGAGAGGGATATGTGAAGAGAGAAAAAGAGAGAAACACAAAATATTAAAGGAGGGAGAGGGAGAGAGAGAGAGAGAGAGAGAGAGAGAGAGAGAGAGAGAGGAGGGAGATGCAGAGTATACTATTAAAGAGTTAATAAAAAGATTGATACAATTCGATACATTAATTAAAGGAGATTGAAGAGTGAATGTGTACGTTATATGTGTGTTTGTTTGTGAGATAAAGGGAAAAACAGATAAAAAAATTTGAGTTTACTTGAGCAGTGAATAACATTCTATTAAATTTTTTTTAAAGTAGTTTATTAAATAATTATTTATCTTAAATAACTATAAGGTAAAGTTGTTTACCACGTGTGTCTCGTCTACTTAAGATTAAAAAATTATCGATTTTTAAAACTAAAAACAAACTTTGATAAATATTTTTTGCCTCACTTTGCCTGTTTACACACGTGTGTGCATTTCCACGCTGCAAATACTCTCTTCTCTATTTGATGAAAACTTAAAGAAAATTATTGTGGCCATAACTGTAATTAGAGAATAAACTGATAGCTCAATCTATTATATTTTTTGCATAAAATGTACATATAATTATGCGCTTCTTTGAAAAATGAAATTTCACTTTACCTTAGGGTTAAAACATGTGATCATTTGTTTAGTAACTTATAGAGCATATTAAATATCAATGATTATATGTAATTATATCGATTGATTAATTATATCGATGTATTTTCTCATTTGACGTGATATTTATTAACGTTACAATATAGCGAAACTTTTCTAGTTTAGCGAAAATTTTATCAACTTATTTAATAACCATCAACTCAAGAATTTAATTAAAATATATTGATAACCTTCAAGAATTACTTTCTCATAATTTCTTTGAAATGTACGGAAAATTATGGGTTAGTATGTCAGGATATTTATGAAAACGCAAAGAAGAAGGTTTAAAGCGCATAAAAAGATTTAATAAGAATTACCTTTTGATTGAATGGAATCTGAAAATCTATTTGATTTTGAGGATTAAAATTTTACACAAAAATGTTTGTTACAAACTGATTTTTTCGAACTTTTAAAAGCAACTATTTTTGAATTTATTAATTTTCAATATTGTAGAAAATTCAGAAAATCTGATTTTGTTAAAATTTAAAATATCTCACAATGAATTAATCATTAAATTTAGAATAAAGGAACAATTTATTCACAAATTAACTGCCAATAATCTTTTATTGGAAACATTTTACTACTTTTATAATTAAAAAAACAAATGAATTCCAATTTGTCAATTTCAATATTATAATGATAGAAGTTTTTTCTGTTGAATGCTTTTTGAAATGCCTTTCAGCAAAAGTACACGAATTTATTTTATCTTCATAACTGCGATACTCTTTTAGGTTCTGATGTCTATTGAATCGAGAATACATTCAATTACGTCTGATACTCTTTACATGCACAAAAAAACTACTGGAATAAATTTAAAAAAACAAGCAGTTCAATTGTCTACTTCTACTAACTTGTATCGAACATATGAATTATTCAAAGTAAGTTTCTGTTGGGTCAAAAAAGGAAACCCCAAATGATCAGAAGTACCCTTATGTGAGCAAATATCAACTATTCTATGAAAAAATTTTATTAATATTAGAAAAAAAAGAAAAAATTGAAATTCAATTCTTATATTAGTAGACATATTTTTTATTTTAAATAATAATTTTATTAATAAATCAAATATAAAGGGGGTATTTATGCGTGATAACAAACAACAATAAAACTACTTCAAAAAAAATATATACAGTATGCGCGAGTTGTATATAAAAAGGGTACTTAAATGAGTGAGCTCTTACTCTCTAAAGACAATTAATTAATCGGGAAGTTTTAATGACGACAAGTCTTTAACGTCTTGGTCTTTAGAGAATTCGGCCAACATATTATAGAGCGGAAGCATAAGTGATTTTGATACAACTATAGTATTGCTAAGCGACGAACGCGTCGGTATTTGTCTTACAGTATCGGTGCATATTTCGCTGCCGTGAGTCCACTCTTTTTTGCATCCAAGATCTACAGCGTCTTCTACGTAAGGATCTACAACCCATTCAAGAAACTTTACGCCACTCTCGTCGCACAACTTTCGCGCCGTTTCTCTGAAACATTTTCTCCATTTGTCCGCAAAACTTTAAAATGTGAAGAATTATGTTAAGTTATTGCCTTGAATTTCATGATCTAAAAGATTGCTTTAAAAATGTTATGAATTAAATGTTAATTAAAATTTTTCGATAAAGTTTCTGAAGTTTGTGAACCCCAATCCATTTCTTTGGCCTTTAAATAGTATAATAAATAAAAATTACTTAATTTAGAATTTTGTTAACTTATTTCACTAATAAAAAGTTAAGAAGTGATTAAAAGATCAAATGAAGTGTGATTTGGATTTTAAATTCAAATATCAAGATAAAAGCTATATTGACAGTAAATTAATGAAATAAAAATTTAATTCAGCATTAGGCAATTACCAGCATCCGGATCGCAGTTTAGCGCCGAATTTCTTTTTCTCAATTTTCGCAAGAGTGCTCATATCACGCTTAAACTCATCCATACAGTCATGCTGTGCATTCACTGATTTAACAAAACATTGACGATTATCTAAGAAACGCTGAACAAGAAAAATTTTAAATCTGTTATTTCAATTAAAAAGATTTAATCAGTTTATCAAAGATATCCAATTTAACAAAGATTAATAAAATTATTTACAATGCTATGAGTAATTGAATAAATCCAATAAGTAAAAGTTCAACATGCGAATTGTACGTAGATTTATCAGATTAATTTTGAGCAAAACTGGAATTTTTATTAAATATATCGAAAAATAAACTGGAAATAAACTGGATTTAATGTTTAAACCATGTTTTGTCCAGTTTTGAAGGCTCTCTGAGCACTTCCAAAAGACTCGAAAACTGAAAAATCCAGTCCAAAACTGGACATCTGGCGAGTCTGTCTATTTGTGGGTATATATGCTTATTTGCAATTATTTATAGAAATCAAAATATTACTTCTACAGCTCTAATAGATCTCCAGATGTGTATTTAGAATTTATAACCAATAACTAATTATCTTCTTTCAAGTTTTATTTTATAAAATGAATAAATTGAACATTTTATCAATTTAATAACATTTTAGTTTTCTAAAGAAAGATTGTAAATTATTAGAATTTTTGATGAATTTGTCAGTTGGGAGAACTATTAAATCGGTAGTTATAGTGATAAACTTCCTGAAACAAATTTAGCGCTACTATTATCAAAATACTATCTAAGAATTTATGGGATGTTTTTTCAAGAATCGCTGAGAAACATAAAAAAGAGCATACGTTAATGATACAAATACCCTGAAAGTCTTTGCGAATTAATTCCTCTCCGATGAGTTAAGAACCTTTTAATAACAGATAACTATAACTATAACCAGTTGCGAGAGAGAGAGAGAGAGAGAGAGAGAGAGAGAGAGAGAGAGAGAGAGAGTCGATAACTAATCCTTAAGGATACTTATCTAACTATTGAGCAATACATACCTGTTTTCCTTTCGAAGTACAGAGCGCTCGTCTACTGCTGGAAGCGCCAGATAAAAGCAAATTAAGACACTGTCGCTCAAATGTGTTCAAACAGTTTTTGCCCCAATCTTTCATACACTTTTCCGCTTCTCTTGTTTCTCTGTAATATAGAATTTACGTGAGGGTTAAAAGCAAAAAAATAAATAAATAAAAATCTACAGAAAATTCTCGTGTAATTTAATATATTTTTTCTTTTATGTTTTAAAAACTAGGTTTTTGAGATAGACTAGAAAGAGTAAATATTTACACTCCATTAAAGTACATGAAAGTAAAAGTGCATTTTTTAAACAGTTATTTACTGGCAATAAACAGTCATCTCTTTTTCATTTCTGGCGCTACTCGTTTCGTTCACAGGACGATAACCGTAAATATAAAGTCGTTGAGCGCAATCATCGCCGTTTGAGTGATTGCATGACTGAAATTTCCATTCTCTATTCGCTGTTAACGATTAAATAAAATAATTAATAATAAGAACTTTCTTATTCTTTTTATTTTCAAATGCATAACTTTCTTTGATCGTTCAATTTAAACTATGGGTTCCTTTGAGTTAAGCAATTATTTATCTTGCATAATATGAAATGCAAAGATATAGTAAAGATTTTATAATAAAAACTCATAAATAATATAAATAGCAATAAATTAAATGATTTTTAAATTTTTAGGTTAAATATTTTTAGAATATTTTTAAAAGAAGTAAAGTCAATCCCTTCTATAGAATTTTTTCCTTTAACTTTTAATAAAATAATATTTTACAACTTGCGATAAAAGTTTCTATGATGCATAATAAATCTTTAGTAACTCGTTGGCTATTTTAAAAAATAATTTTTAATTGTATATTTAATATCTAAATATTTTCAATTACATAGTCATTCATCTTCTAAAGTTAGTCTAATGTAATAAATAAAATTTGACTTACCTTTTCTAAATTGTGAGTAATTACACCAAATTAATGACACGAATATGAGTATCATATATGTTTTATTTAAAAAAGCCATTTTCAAAAAATATCAAATAATATTTTACAAAATTTTAAAAAAATTCTATATTCATTCACAGAAAAATTTTATTTTTAATTATAAAACTCTACTAAGTGTAAGTATGTTTGATTCATTTACACAGATTTAATTTGAAAAATCTAATAATAAATGAAAATCTTGAACAAAATTTGTTCATTAAATATTCACAATAAGATATTTTTAAGTGCGAAAACTTATTTTACTGAACGAATCACACAATCGGCTTTATATGCCAAGGATTGTGAACACGAAAATTCAGACTTTAAGGCTATTGCGAAACTAATTTTCTTTTTAGTATATTTTAGTATTTGTTCCATCGCTCTTTCGGAGATTGCTTTATGTCTCAAAATACAAACTAGAAATTTAATTTAACTAACTCTTAGAACATAAAAACATAAATACACAAATTCTTAAAATAAAATCAATATTTGACATTTGTTTGAGTGATCTTATCTGTGGCTAATGATATAAGGAAAAGTGGTGCAATGTTTGACTAATCCATGCGAGTGTATGCTACGTGAGTTTTACTGTACTAAAACAAGTCATAAATTTTTGTTCGCTTACGCGCTGACAGTAACATTTCTATCACTTTTTTTAATAAGTGAAAATTTATCGCATTCTACTAAATTATAAAATATATAGTATAGTGTATTAAATTATTTATTTAACAATATCGTGACCCAAATGTCTGTTTGTTTTTATTATAATTTTACTTTACTTTTCTTTATTTTACTTATAGAAATCTTTGAAATCTCATTACAAACTGTTTAACAAGACCTTAATGGGAGGAAAACTAAAAAACTAGAATTTTTTAGACATCATATGCCCCGCGGTTAACAATTACAATAATAATAAAGTGGTTTATTAAAAAGTAACATAAATGACGATTTAATGTCGTAATTAAATAATAAAAGAAATCTATTTTAATCAAATTAATAAATGCTGTAAATTTTCTTTTATATAAAAGCTTTATTAAATTCCGAGTTCTTTAAAACGATTATTATCCTCGTACACAGCGAAATCACCAAAATAAATTAAGGACACAAAAAATATGCTTAAATAAAATAATATATGGAATTCTAGGTTTATTTATGCAAAAATATTGTCGTGTTAATTTTTTCTCCTATTTTTACTCAAAAATGCATTTATCGAAATATGACAGATGTTGTAAACTACTATATTAAAAGTAATTATTAAGGCCATCAAAATTCGGGGTAAAATACTGACGAAATGGGGCAAAATAAATGCCATTTTTGGACTGAATTCCGGCAAAAAAAATAAAATTTCAGCAGAATTCTATTAAAATTAGCTTTAATAAATGTTGAAAGAGTTTTTTTCTTCAAAAAATACTAATTTTTATTTCTTACTTATTAAAAATCCAAGATTTTTATTTAAATTATTCTATAATATCAATAACTAAAAATTATAAACGTTTGCCACATTTCTGGGCAAATATAAACTATTCAAGTAATCCATAAACCATAAAAATAATCCATAAACGGGCGATTCGGGCAAAATGAATTAATTCTAAATTAGTTGTTTCACACAAATAATCACTTGAAAATAATCCCCGAATAATCAAATGTAGTAATTGTTTCAGGAGTTCCAGAATTTTTTTAGCCTTGGTTATTATTAGGGATAGGATTTATCGATAACAAAAGTATAAAATTAGGTGGTATAATGGTAAAACAAAAATATTCTAATTCGGTAAATTATCGGAAGAGTTATTATTCAAGTTTTTATCTCATCATCTACATAGCTTATGGATTTGAAAATTTCTTTCCATCTGTCCGTATATCATGTGGTACCCGTCCGCAGCTTTTTTGAGTCCAAGAAGTATGCCAATTGCATGATATATATTAATAATGCATATTTAATAGTCAGAATAGTCGTCACGTTATTAGTTAATATGAGTAATAATGCGTTAAAGTAACATTGATTAAAAAACTTAAAACAATCCTAACAATACAAGTTTAAGTGACTTAAGATAGTGAGCTCTATTATGAATGTTCCAGACTATTTGACAATAAAAGTTATGTACCTTTGAAGGCACTGGAAGTGGCAGTTCCTGTGCTTTACCAACTGGCGAGTAACCTTGTGTTTTGGCGATTTATGGCACTCTTCTCAGTATTATGCAGTAACGGTCACTT
>JAQIVF010002933.1:0-10087 GCA_034698365.1 Steganacarus magnus | reverse complement strand
ATTTGTGTGATTTCGCACACAAACTGAGTGCCGATGCAATGCCGCGATTCAAGATTCGATACGAGAAAAACCGCTGACAAGTTCATCAACCATAAAACTTCTTGATGTTTTATAAACGGGCACAAAAATACTTGCGAAATAACTATTAAATGAAGTTAATAGTAATATAATTTATTACATTCAATGCAATGCATTTGACATGTGAGCGCATATACTTGTGGTGGTCTTTCTGTCGAAATTATTGGAGACAGAAGCCATAAAAATTTTCCTAAGATTGTATTTAACTGAAAATATGACACCACATCTAATAGAATTAACTATCCAATAGATATTTTGAAGCTTTAATAAAAACTGTGGTTAAATGGTATAGTTTAGAGATAAACTAGAAGCTCATCAATAAAATTTCTGCAAAAACTTTTATATAATTCTCTCTTATACTATATATATCTCAATCATTTTCACTCTCTCACTCATACTATATATTTTTCTCTCGAACTATATATCTCTCATTATTTCTCGAATCGTATCTCAATATGAGCACTCTAAGAATGTGTCGTTCAATTTTAGTGTATTTAGAATCGTATCTCAATATGAGCACTCTAAGAAAGTGTTGTTCAATTTTAGTGTATTTAGAAACACACAATTCAGGTTTAGATTTTAATTACCAGTAGTTGTGATAATTTTTAATGTTTAATTAAAATTTAATTTGATTTATATTTTGATGTGCACATAATTTATGTGCATTTATGTAATCGATTATTAATCGATTGTGAGTCACTTTTTATTAAAAAGTGAAACTCACTTCCGTTTCTCATAAACGGAATCACTTATAATTGAACGCACACTGAGTGCAGTAATCATTACATTTTAAGAACATTTTGTGTAACATTTTATAGCATAAAACTGAATTTAATATTTGAACTTAAACTATAATTAATGCCATTTTGGCAGTGATTTGTAAATTCAATTAAATTATTATTACTATTATTATTACGATTACTATTTGTCATTAAAACGATTATTATTGGCAATCAAATCAAACAATTATTATTCGAAACATTTCATCGAATTATTATAACACAACAATTTAAATAATTTTATTTTCAGCAAATATGTTTTTTACAAAGCAATTTAATTTGTTTAACATTTTAATGAATAAAATTATAATTGATTTATCGGTAAAAATTGTTTGAAAATCCATAATCTCTGATGAGACAAATAAATTATATTTTTTTATTGTTTATTATATTGTATTTCAAACATAAAACTTTGCTATGTATTGCTTATGAAATCTTTTGTTTTATACATGATGATGTGAAAATCTGTTTGATTTGGTTTATTTAAATTTGATGAAATATAACTTTATTGGTGAACTAAAGCTAAGGTTATTTCGTCATACGAATTTAACATGTTAGTACAATTTAATAATGTACTTCAATACTGTTTCGAGTTTAATTAAATCTCTACTATTATATTTGTAGCGAATTTTATCAGTTTTTCTGTACATTTGTATAAATCTAATTTTATTTTTAATTATAGCTTCAAAGTCAAGACTCAGCGACTGTTCTAAAAATGAAGTTAGTTGTTTAGTTGTAGCCTGTTGTTCAAAGACTTTTTCAAAATTATTTTATTATTCTTCATTTTTATGCTTATGAACATTTTTTAAAGAAATCTAAATTGAATAAATATTAATTCTATCTCTTAAAATTAATATTGGTTAATAAAATATTACAAATTGCCTTGTATATTTATATATTTTGCTTGGCTTGGCTACGCTGCAGTTAATTTTAAATCTTAATTCACATTATTAGGAGATAGATTGTTAAAGAGAGTAAGAAATAAAACCTATTTGTCAACCAAAAAATAAGCGTTTGATTTACCATTGAAGGTATTACTGTTTACGCTGTTTATATTTGTTTAACGTGTATAAAGTGAATATCAATGCATTTGATCGTATTAGTTCAACTAATTCTCGTGTTTACACCAATCAAACTTACTATATATCTCTCTCTCTCTCTTTCATACTCTCTCACTTTTCCTTTTACTAACTTTCTCTGGTTATGTACACTTTACTTAACAGAAACCACACAAAATATATTTATTAAGAGCAACAATCGGTCACTAATAAGTGTGCAATGGTATCATACATTTAAAGCCATGGGAAAGGTTTTGACCACTTTTAACTGCCAAACTCCTCTTGCCGTATTGTAAACAATTTTTAAAATAAAATAAGCATAAATAAAATAATTATACTTTTCCACTAAATAGATTAATTGCAAAAACGCATTAAATATTTTATGGCACTTCCAGTTTGCAGTCAAATAAGTCATGTAATACTGAAAAACTAAAGACTAACTATATCTATCTAACTTAATTTGCGTATCTTTTATTTCTATTAAAGGAAATATTAATTAAACTTAATTATTTTTATTGAGAATCACAATTTATTTTTAGAATTTATTTTTTAATAAATAATTTTTCAGATACATTTTTACTTATATTTTTTAATATTTTTAAAAAATTACAATATAATTTCTGACATCCCGCTCAAATCTGCGAGATTAATTCCTGTAACATTCAATAAATATTTTTGTAATACTTTTTGTATACAATAATAATAATAATAATGGCAATAAATGATAGCATTGAAACAAATACTATGATAAATAAATTGAGAGAAACTGAGTTGCTTCAATAACGTAAATATCTGTCATGTTATTTTCAATTGAAAGTGAGGTCACAGTTTTTTATAATAAATTTAAGCTTAAAATTAATATATTTTTGACTTAATTTTTTATAAAATTTTATTTATTAGGATTGAATTTATCATATTAAACGAACAAACATTTAAGAATAATTAAAGCCTAAAAACTCAATAAATTTTTATATCTAAAATAGATATATGAAAATAAATGTTTTTAAAAAATTTAACTTTAGTCTAAGTCTAATAAATAAAATTCTTTCACATTAATTTAAAATGATTTCTTAAAAAATGTTAAAACCTAAAAAGATAACATAAGTTAACTCCTAAATATTTGCATCATTTAATTAATCGATTCAATAGAAAATTTGCATTTAATTATTTATGTAAAGCAAAATTTTAATTTGTATTTTATTTATAATTATTATAAAACAA
This sequence comes from Steganacarus magnus, assembly GCA_034698365.1. Classification (NCBI taxonomy): domain Eukaryota; kingdom Metazoa; phylum Arthropoda; class Arachnida; order Sarcoptiformes; family Steganacaridae; genus Steganacarus; species Steganacarus magnus. The sequence continues at coordinate 6,951 of JAQIVF010002933.1, read as the reverse complement.
ATAACATTATTATTGAATTTTTCTATGACATTGTAAGTGATATTTTTTTGTAACGTTAATTAAATCAAACAACTTTTATATGAAAAAATTTACAAAAACAAGTACAGTATTTAATACTTACAATGAAATTTTTACTGTACTTAATTCATATGTGCTAAATTTATTCAATGTTTTATAATAATTGAGGTTTACATCATTTAACGATTATTATGAATAATATTAAAAGGAGGAAAAAAGGTTTTACTATCATGTCATATCTATAATCAAATTAAAGGTTTCACTAATATATTAAAGTCAATTAAAAACATATTTTTAGAATAAATGTCTCATAATTTTAGCAATAAAGATACCGGTGAACTGCATTTTCAAACAGTTAACTGTAAAATTCACAGTATTATTATAATTTCATTTATAAGACAAACACAAGTTAAATAATTATATTATAAATTTAAATTTAACATTTTATTGGTAAAAATATTACTCATAAAAATTTTATTTTTATATATTATGAAATAATAATATTTCAGGTATACTATAATATCAGTAATCATATACTAAAGCGAAGTTTTCACTGCTTTCACTTTGAAGAGAGACTAACACTACGAGTCTTTTATGGCACAAAAATTAAACGATGCGATGGTTTGTTTGATTTAATCGAAATTATTGACAATAATAATCGAAATCATTTGATTTGCGAAGATATTTGAATTGATCACAATACAAAGAAAATTAATTAAAAGCTGAACACGAAACCATTGAATTAATTGCATCGCCTATCACTATAAATCAGTTTTTATAGATTGAATCACACTTTACTTGCTCTCAAAACTTTTTCCGCGATTCGTTGTTCGGTATATTTCATAATATTTCATATACCGCTGTCAAACAGAGAAAGCGAAAAATTATTTGCACTGATTTTTGAATGACATAAGCAACAGATTTGTCTTTATTCGAAAAAATTATTGATTGATATGTTATTGAATGTCAATAATGATCACAATATAAGAAAGTTATTGAATTTATTAAAACCAAAATAACATAATTATAGTTTAGAATTTTTTTTTTAATTTTCTATCAGTATTTCCCTAAAAAATTAATTTAATAAAATTTTATCAATTCAAAACTTATTAAAAAAATTAAAAATATAAAAAATGAAATATATTAATATAAAAGTTAATATTTTATTTCTTTCTAAAATTTATGCTAAAGTTATATATTCACTTAAAGCAGTTTCTAAAAATAACAGCACATTTTAATTGCAAAATTTTTATAAAATGGAAATTAATGATAAAATATTTTTTATTAAAATGATTATATTAATTCACATACATAGTGGAGCGATAAGTATTTGTTTTGATAGATTTATAGGATTGTTGTCGCGATTCAGCTTTCGATAACGTTTTCTCACTTTTCGTGGATTTTGTTTCACTCTTATTTGTTAATGAATGAAATGCAACGTTTGTCTCATTATTTTATATAATTGTTAATAATTTTGTTGAGTTTACTGAAAAATATTATTTTGTAAAGAAACAAAATATTTAATAATTTAATCAATCTAATTAAAAATATTTTATAAGTACATTACAAACTTACTGTTATTTTATAAAATAGTGTTATTACATTTATTTATTTAAAATTAAAAAACATTTATATCTATCTAAAATTTTAGAAATAATTGTATTGTTATAAACAAATTGTCTATTTTTTACATTAAAATTGATTGTTTATTGAAAATAGAAACTATGAAATCTATCACTTTAGTAAAAATTAACAAGAGCTGGAGTGTATCTGAAAGTAAATCTTCATCTTCTTTTAAAGATTCTGAAGTTTATTCTCCAGTTTATCAAAACCAACATCAGTTATTTATTCAAGATCATATGAAGGATTCAAGTCTGATATCATCGAATGCTCAAAATTCATTCAAAAAGTTTTGGATATTTACACTTAAAGTTTGAAACTGAATCAGATGGAATAATTATAAAATGTGGTGTTTGCAGTTACCGTGATTTTTCTCTTGCTTAGTTTATTTTATTACTAAATCGAAATCAATATATTTAAAAATGAATTAAACTTATTAAGTTCATAGATTCCTTATGTCTATACTTTTGTAACACTTTCTTAATAATTATTTGTTTTAAGTTAAAAATTTAAGTTGAACACAATGTAAATTTGAAGATTTGAATGAAATTTAAATTTTCGTTTATATATTAGTGTTACTTAGATTTTACTTGAATTGCGGTCTTGTTTTTTAATATTTTTAATATTTTCCAAATATAGCTAAAATAAGGTTAAATAAAATGGAACTTATAAATAAAGTTTTGAAATTAAGAGGAAAGTAAAGGTATTTTTTACGAAATTTGGTTACACAGATATATATGTAAAAATGTATTAACTATTGCCATAAGCACTAATCACATATACAAGGAAACCAGATATGCGTTAATAGATTGAGAAAATGTAACATTGCTGTGCTTTGCTTGACTCAGCCTTTAGGAAACAATGCACTGCAATGTCAAGCTGTCAATAAATTTAGACTAACAATCAACGTTTATATGAGGGAAACCAGTTAATATTATTACTTGAGTTTATGCATTTTGGGTTGAGACAAAATTTTAGCGTATAGATAGAGATGTAAGTGATTTTAAAGAAAAATGACAATCAGTCAAATAAATGTAAACAATAATGAGTAATACAGTGTGTTATAATTATCATAAACATTATACTAATTATCTTCTTCTGCCACCACTTTGCCATTCTTGAGGCACATTATCAATTAGTATAAGAATGATGACAATCGATTCCTCTTGTTTCAAGCTGTCCAGCGATATATATATTATTAATTATGCTTAATTATCACAACCGGATTAAAACAAATACATCTGCATTAAATTTGGAAATTACATCTGCATTATATATCGTTGGAAAGAGTAAAAAATAAGTAATCGATTGAATTCATTCTTAAACTAATCTGCAGTTCTGTTCAAGAATGGCAAAGTGGTGGCAGAAGAAAGATAATCAATTAACATAGAAATGCATCAAATTCCGGATTTTGATTTAAAATGTAGTAAATTTTAATAACTTGATTATTATTGTAAGTTTGTTTTATCTCAACTGAATCACAATAATTTGTAATTCTATACATTTATGAAATAGAAAGTTATTTGCAAATGAATTTAATTGTTTATAATGAAAGCACAATTTACTAAATAAGGAAAATTAAACGAATTAACTATGACTATATAAATGTCTTCAATCTTTTTAAAGTATTAGATAATTGAAAATATCTTTAAAGTATAGATGAAAACTCATGGATTGTTCCAACTTTTGAATTTAACAAAAATGTCAGAAATATTGTTAATTTTAAATAAATAAAATCAAATTTAACTTAAATTAGTGAAAATATTTGTACTAAACTTTCTAGAAATTTGTAGTGTGTTCTAAAATTTGGGATATTTTAACAAAAATCGAAAAACAGTAATTGGAAAATTTGAAAAAAAGTTTATTTAATTATAATTTGAATTTAGGAATAATAGTTATTAAATATCGATTGAATTAGGAATTCAATAAATCATAAATTCATTTAACTTAAATATAAGGCGAACAGTAACCACAATCTTTCAAGTCATTCATAAACTGTTCATAAAACTCTTCTCCGATAGTAATTGGTTGAGTGAGATCGAAGTCTGCCACATCTTTTGTGAACGCCTGATACTGTCGCTGACCTTCTGCTGTTGCGTTGAATGGCAGAGCATAAGGCATTTGTTTGCATGCATCACTTACTGGATTGCAATCAACGCTTATATCATTGAAAAGGTGATCAAATAATGACCATTTATTGCGAGCAAATTTAGGATAATATTTTGCAAATAACAACGGACTCAGTGAATCTTTAAGTCTTTGCGCAGCTGTCGGAAGTGGTGGTGGATTACAAAGCGGACGGATTCTGACCGGAAGTGTGGCTGTGAATGAAAGCGATGGTATTGGAGGAGAGAGGTTGGGAACACAGGAATAAAGAAGACTAGCGAATGGATATTTCGCTTCCAGTTGTAAATTTTGATTAACCAAGTCATTGATTGGTTCGATAATGACGTCATATAAGTGACACATATCTCCATAACCGAATTGAAATGTTTCTTTGATATACCTATCAGTATAGTAGTTAAATGTGTCGGAATCGATATCAGGATAACTACGCGTTGATGTCATATTATCGTATTTAATGCCACCGTTAAAACTTTTGGGCACCAAATAGTCATCATTAAAGTTACTCAATTGCCACAATATGTCCATCATTTCGAAATAAGTATGGAATGGAAAAAATATCGGACTGAAAATATAATTATTTAATTTGGTGTATAAAACTAAAGTTAATTTCAATGAAAATTCAAAAATAATTTTAAATTTCAATGTTGATTGTATTTTTCGATTACATACTCGTTTGGAGCGAAAGCAACACTCATGTCACCATTCCATCCACCCATTGACAAGTGTGTGTCAAAGTGTGATGTTAATCCTGATATAAACATTCTTTGAAGATATGGTGTCAAACTTGGATCCTCTATGATCAGAATGTATTTCAATACATTTGTCAGTGTTTGATACATTTCTGCACTGCTTTGAGAGATAACACAATACATTCCAGGTATCACTATGTCTGCATTATAAAGCATTTGCGTGACCATCGTGTGATATTCAGGACCCTTCCACGGATCCATTAATGGACTTATTCTCCACTGGCGTTTCAGACAGTGTTCACTCGGAAAACTACAGGTGATGTTAGCGAATGGTCCATCGGGTACGCAATAATAGTTTGATGCGTTACCTGCGCCACCAAATATCTCCCATATAATGCTCTGTTCTGGATGTGCGAAATCTTGCGGAAAATTCTAGTTAATATTAATTAAAATTTGAAAATGTTTCACAATCATTATTTTAAACTAGATTTTTTAGTAAAATAAATAAAACTAAATTTGATAATTACCCAGTAAGGCATACAAATAGATGAATCAATTTTCTGCAGTTCTTTCTCCAACTTATTAATAAACGTCATATGCCAGTGCGCTCCCTCTGAAAACTTATGCGCTGCACCCCAGTAGTCGTTATGTATTTTAGTGAAATTAGCGATCACTCCATTCGAGTACAGTTGAAGCCATGCAGATGTGAGTGTCGTTATTTCTTGTTCTGTCAAACATTTGATATCTTTTCGAATGCACGGAGGCTTAGTTGCAGATATTGGACACGCGGCTCTAATTGGTTGTGTTGTAGCAAAACGTCTTTTAAGATAGAGTTGTGTTGTCAGTATCTCTTTAGCGGAGAATGTGGTTTTTTGTGTGCAGTCGCGATAAATTTCGTTATAGCATTGATTTTCTAATTAAATTTTATGTATCTTTTATATATTAATGCTCATACATATTAAGTTTATTATATAAATTAGTTTATTATATTAATCTAAATAACTTACCAGAAGTTAATGTGCAACTAATGCCTGCAAAATTAATAAATACAAATTTTCAATTAATTGGATATACGGTAATTCAAAGTTTAATATGAGCTTTCAATCAGTTTTTATATAATTATATACTAAATAAGTACTTAATTTAATTACTATTGATTAAAAGATGGTGTAATATAGTTAACATAATAATTATCTTGAACGTCATCATTAAATTAATGTTGAGAAAGTTTTCCTTTAGAATTGCAAATATTTATCGATTTTTGCTAATTTGAAAACTGAAGATTAATATTTATTAAATAAAGTGAATTTTTTGGAGAAATAATTTGGTAAATAATGATAAACTTACTTATAATTTTCTTAAATTTTTAGCATAAATAATTTAGTATTTTAAACTAAATTTGATATAATAAAATAATTATATTGATAACTCTATTAACTGAAAACACTCGCATTTACGTTAAGCTAAAACACTTGCATTTTATTGTTTTATTAACCAATGTTCGAATTACACATTTGTTTAGAAAAGAAAAACAGTAAAAGTAAAAACCGTTCTACAGGTATTACTGATAGAATTGAATTTAATAAACAACTAATAAATATAATAATTTAATAAGTCTATGCTCTTATTTTCTTTAACCATTCAGTATCACATAATATTCTATTGAAAAAAAAATAATCCTCAGCTCGAACTTAAAGAATCATTTTACTTATACTTGAAATCTTTTCTCAATTAAGAGGATTGTGATAAATTTTTGTACTAACTTTGTAATTTGCTAAATATTCAAAACTATTTAAATTTAACCAAATGTTTTTTTAGTTAAGTTAAAATTTTTAAACCTATTTTTAAGTTCGATGTGGCATACAATTTATCCAACACTTCAAAAGCAAGACAAAGTTTAACAAATATATATATATAACAATTTCCCAACAATTTCAAAAATAAATTCTTGAAAAAATTTATAGCGTTAAATCAATTTGCTTAATCCTTCTCTTTTTGGCTTCTAATTTTTTTTGATCTTTCGACCATTTCTTGTCCCCTTATTTTTTCTACGAAGAAGAAGCTGTCTGTTTGAAATATACTACGCCTTCTAAAAGTAGTTGTTTGAGACATACCTATCATAAATAACATTTCTCTATCGAATTCATAGAAAACTTGATATAAGAAACGAACATATAGTACTTTTTGGCGTTTAATATGTGTTTATTTCAATATTATAAGGTTCTCATAGTGATATATGCAAATACATATGTATGATTATTGTGTTTGCACTAAACTGTATGAAATGAGTTAGGGTTAAAACGTGTGAATAATTTAAAATATAAATATTTTGTCGTCAATCAAAATTAGTGATGGGGATAAGCTCAAGCTTATCGAAGCTAGCTTAAGCTCGGTCAAGCTCAATGCAAGCTCGACAGAATATTTTGAGCTTATAAGACCAGCTCAAAGCTCAGACATTTTGAGCTTAAGCTCAGTAAATTAAAGCTCAAGCTCATAG
>JAQIVF010002932.1:0-10088 GCA_034698365.1 Steganacarus magnus | reverse complement strand
ACCTGAACTCGGACTTCTACTACATTAACTCGGACTCGGACTTCTCGTGATAACAAAGACTTTGACTCGGACCTGGATCTCAAAAAGACTCGAGTCCGAGTCCAGGTCCGAGTCTGGAGGTTAACTTTTGTGCATCTATAAATAGTATAAATAGATTGAAATAAGATACATATTTAATAAATTTTTAGTGATCGATTAGTGTAACTTTAGTGGACCGATAGTGGAATTTAAAAAGTTCACGGTAATGGAAATTTATTTGTTTTTTACCGTTAATGGAATTTTTTGAATCGGTAATGGAACGGTAGTGATAATTCAAAGTCAAATATTTTCAATCACTAATGCTTTTCTTAAATTAAATGACTTATTTTTATATATTCTGTTTCCTTCATTTCTGTAGTTATGGCTTCCATTTTTACCTTTATTAACAAAAAAATATGAATAAAAAACTGGTTGAAATCATTATTAAAGAATTTACAAAAATTTATTTTTACTGAATTACTTAACAGTTATTATAATATAACTTAATTCGCCCAAACAATTAATATATAAACTGTATAAATATATCTTTTTGCGTTTGAACCAAGTTATCACAACTAGGAAATCTGATAACGTTATTTTTTTAATTGAATTATTGACGTGTTCACAAAAATTATGAATCGTAAGAAACTTGTAAGTATGATATCATAATTTGATCTTTCACTCAAATGAATTCATAATTGATTATATGAAGATCGTTCGAGCATTATTGTACTCCAACCAGTTTTTGCTTTTCTCAAAAACTAACGATTCTAAAAATTTTTCACATTTCAGAGTAATTTTCACTGTAGTAAAGCATAGAAAATATTTTTAAGCCAAAATGTTGTATTTTATATTCACTAAAAACTTTTTTTTGAATTTTTATTTTTCATTTGATTAATTAAATAGTTACTAAAAAGATTAATATTGTGCCAGTTTTTAGCAAATATATTAAAAAAATATTTTGTACTAAAATTATAAACTAATTTGCTTGCTTTAATAATCACGTGAGCTTTAGAATTTGAATTCAAAGCTCTCTTCCGCCCTCTCCTATCCCTCTTTACCATAGTTACACAGTGGGGGGCTTGCCCAGGGTTGACCCCCCCCAAGAAAATCGGGATTTTCAAAAATTGTCGTTTAAATCTGGTGAGATTTTGACACCCCCCTCGAATTTTCAAAATTTTTGTGAGAGGCCCCCCTAGAGGTTTGTAGTCTGTGTAACTATGCCTCTTTACTAAACACTGAAAGAAGAAAACAACGTGAATTTAAAACGAGTTAAAAAAGTTAGAGAAACTTTGAAAAACTTAAAACAATAGTTTTAGCATTATTTACCATAGTTACACAGAGGGGGGGGCTTGCCCAGGGTTGACCCCCCTCTAGAATATCGGGATTTTCAAAAATTGTCGTTTAAATCCGATGAGTTTTTGAGACCCCTATAATTTTTTCCAAAACTCGGAAAAAATTGTCGTTTAAATCCGGTGAGATTTTGACCCCCCCCTAAGAATTTTGAGAATTTTTGTGAGAGGCCCCCTCTAGAGGTTTCGAGTCTGTGTAACTATGATTATTTACAAACAGTGTTCAGCAAAGTTCAAGTTGGTTATGCAATCTCGATAATTATTAGATATTACAAGCGTGAGCGTGTCCTCAGAGACTCCTCTCGCAGTGTTTAGCAATAATCATGCATTGTTTAATGAAATGAGAAACATGACAGAAAATTGTACAGCAGATAAAAAAGTAATTATTGCGGATTTATTAAGCCTTTGATACACTGAAGTAAAAGCTAATCATACGCTCACACTTTGCGAAATTTTGATTCAAAACTTGATAAAAATAAATTAAAATTAATTCAAGCGTAAAAATGTGGTCCTTTATTCTCTACATATAAACTTTTTGCATTTTATTTTTTTCTTCATACTTTTTTCTTTTTTTTCTTTAGTGACAGTAGAGTAGTTAAAAAAAATATAATATGTTTACATTTACAAAACTATCACTTTATATACTAATGCTTAACTGGTCCTTTTATATTCTATTATTGAATAGTTCACTCAATAACTGCGAATGTATTTTAATCGCTGGCGCACTGTTTGGAGCTGTGATGTGTGGTCGATCAAAGTCAAGCACGTTCATCAAAATTCCGTTTAATAATGACAGGTATTATAAAATATGTGAATAACTTTATATGGAATATTAAATAAAGATATATTTAATTTAAAAAATTTCAAGAGAAATACCCGATAAAAAATGTACGAATGGAAAATTAAATAAGTCTATATCGATTGAAATATCAATCACTAATTGCAAGCCTATATCATCGCTGATGATTACAATGCATACATCACGTGAAAAAAGTAAAATTTACCAAAAATTCGTAATAAGTTTTGCCGTTACCAATTGATTTGTGGTATAAAGCGGTCGTTCTTTGCTGGGTTTGTTGGTGCTATAAATGAATGTTATGACAGTGTGGGTAATGGCTGGTTATTTTTCAACATTGATCAGCAGTTATATTTTAATAATTTAATTGAAGCTATAATTTTTACGCATTTTATTCGGGTTTAATGGTCTCAATAATTTTATTCTCAATTTATAACAATAATCTATACATTTTACCTCAATATTTTAAATAACATTTTATTTTTTATTTAATGAAAAATTGACCTCATATTAAATAAATATTTACAATGATTGTTAAATTACTATTATATACCATATACAGTATTATTAATATTTAATTTCTTTGAATAAAGTATTTATCATATTGTTTATAATTTTTATGAAATTTTATTTTTAAAAATTGCAATGTATTTAAATATAATAAAGCATTACATCTATATTTTCGAAATTATCGAATAAATTTTCTTTTCTAATGATTGTTCATAATTAAACATATATGACATTAAAGGTTTACGTGGTTTGGTTTCTAATGGTTAAACCATGGTTTTAACTATTGGTTCATGGTTTGGTTCAATTATTAAAAATTCTTATGGATTGGTTTGGTTTAGATTTTAGAATGAAAAACCCATTATTGAACCATTAAACCATTAACTACATTTTTAACTGTAAAATTGCAATTTTATTGCCAGATAACAAATGAAGTTTTGAAAAATTGTAGTTATTCGATGAGATTTGACCTCTCAAAGAATTTTGAGAATCTATATAGTAGACCCCGTTTAAAGGTTTGAAGCGGAGTGAAACTATTCTATAGTATAAGATATTTGTCAACAAGAATATTCTACTGTATCAATAAAGCGAGTGTTGAAAACGCACTCTTACTGTACAATGTTGACGAAAGTAATCGTCAACATAAATATTCAGATCAATATCATCCAAATTTAGCGCACCTGTAGGTTTAAATTCTTTTAACTTTACATACTTTATCTGCAAAAATCACTTCTAGAGTTTTTATTTTGATATAACTCAATCCAAGCTTTAGTGTATGATTTATTAACATTGATATAATCTACAAAAATCAAATGCTACGCGTAATATTTTTCAAGTATTATCAACCTTTCTTCATTTTTTAATATGTATTTTTTATACATACAGCCATAATATTTAGTATTTTTTCATTTCTTCATATTTTTTCAGTGAAGCGCATTCATTGCCAGTTAATTTATATTCTTTTAAATAAAAAGAAATAAATTTTTCCGCTTCATGTTTCACATCACACTCAAATGGATTTGGAATACGCTTTTTTAAGATAAATCAGAAAATTGAATTTCCTGCTAATCTTCCAATTTTATTTTTTTTAAAGTATAGATTAATATTAAAAATAAGAAAATATGGATTGATATTTTAATACTGAATCTAATGAAAAATATCGACTTTCTTTTATCATTGCTTACTTTAAGGCAGAGGTTTCCAAACTATGGGTCGCGACCCAAAATAGGGTCGTTATAAAAAAATTTTAGGTCGCAGGTTTGAACAGAATTTACATTAATGTTGGGTCGCCAATGATAATTTTCTATCAATTATGTAAAATTTAAGATTATTTCATATACATTTGCTGATTAATAAATTTATGTTAAAAAACAGTTTATGTTAGAACATTCTCTAAAAAATTTATCTGATAAGTTTCAGATAAAATAATTTAATGTTGGGCCGCGAAAAATTTTTTATTAAGAGATAGGGTCGGGACCCAAAAAAGTTTGGGAACCACTGCTTTAAGACAAGAAATTTTTTTTAAAAGCTTGAGTTTAAAACGTTTTTGATAAAAATTTACAATTAATTATAATAGAAATTAAGACATAATTATAAGCTAATAAAACTTTTTATGACTCAAATTGTTTTAATAGATTTATAGCATTATTAGTATTTTAAATACATACCGTAGTTGTATCAAACTTGTAAAATTTTAAGTTAAACTTATAAGTAGAAAATGGTTTATATTTAATTTAAAGCATACTGTAAAAACTATGAAAAAAATAGACAAAAATAATTAAAATTTTTCTGAATAACAACAGAAAAATTAAATTACTTGCCAATTCAAAGCTATAGAAAGTTTTATTTAATTAAATTAAAGAGTGCACTGGCAAAACATCCTCTCATCGGAACATTCATTAATCTGATTCTTATGCAGTATATTCTCGACAATAGGTCCGCCTGGTATCAGTAGATTATAGCACATACAGCCAGAAAATTTGAGCGACTTCTTTGTGCAGTACGATATACATTTGATTTGATCGCATTCATAACAGCTACAACTCCTTAGAGGCTTATTAATTGTTATGTGAGTCCAACGAATTTGACAAAGTCCTCGCTTATAGCCGTATTTGTTGCAAACATCATTGCATTGTGCGTCAAAAAAGCACACTTCTGAGGGCATACACACTTAATCGAACAAAACAATTCAATTCAAAATCAATAAAACTAACCAAAATTTTACCACTCACTTGTTAAGGGAACCAAAAAGAAAAATGAAAATAAATAAAAATGTAAACACATTTTAAATAATTTATAAATATTATTATTTATAACTAAACTAAAAATCTGGAAAACTTTAAGGTTAGAATTGGTGCTGTACTGTATACAGAATAATCAATAATCTATTTCTAACAAAAGCCAATACGAGGCGGAAATGAGACGAATCGACACTAATCAGTGTAAACATGAACTTTCAACAAATTCCAATTAACTCTATTTACTTAAACAATAACGATATTAATTAATACGTATTAAATATTGATTAAACAAAATTTTTTATTTTGTTTAAAGGATTTGGCGCTGAAAATAAGCCTAAACCTAAAGTAAAATAGTCTATATAAGCATAGAGAGCGCACCACAGCTTTCGGAATTGTTTACTGAAATGATTTCGTAATTTCTTCGAAATAATTTCAATTTTGTTTGCTACTTCTAATTCCTAGAAAATGATCATCAATACACAACATTGCGCACATTGCAGATATTGCGAAACATTGCACAATAATAGCGTAAAACGCAATAACTGGTTGAGACAAAAATGCATAAAAAAAACGCATAAGTGTCTGACTCCACCCATCACTGGTTCTTTGAGATATAAGCAATTCTAGTTTAAAAGCAATACACTTTTGTCATCCGTCACAACAAAGTCCGAAATCAAAAATGTGATCCAATTAAATGAATGATGCAAATGTTAATAAAATCCTTAATTGCCATCATTTTGATAGAATACAGTTCGTCGAGTTATGTTTTTGATGCCACAATCGGTGAAACAAGCGTTGAATGTAATTATTGGCGCTACAAGTATGGCTGCGAAGACTCGATCGGTTCGGAGTGTGTGTCTGGTTTGTGCGTTTGTAAGCACGACTACACCGTTAGACTGCGTTACGGTTACTGTCTTAAGCCATTAGCGATCGGCGAGTCGTGCATCACGTCATCGCAGTGCAGTGTCAGTCACAATAACTCGGAATGTATTTCTAGTAACTCGGAGTTTACTGAGTGGTGGTGTCAGTGCAAAGCTAACTACTTTTATGACTCGAATAACACATTGTCGTGCGTGAAGAAACTGAACTATGGAGAGGAGTGTTGGGCGAGCGAACAGTGTTTGGACGATAACAGCGTTTGCGACCGAATCAGTGCGAAGTGTGCGTGCGATGCCATGTTTTACTACAATTTCACGCTCAACCGATGCACACATGTCAACAACACCGGATGCGATGATGGCTTTGAGTGGAATAAGCACACCAACAGGTGTGACCACAAAGTTTATTACAGCAATAAAGGTTAGTAAACTCGATTCACTTATGTTTCGATTCGTATATATCTAAATGATATTTTAATAAAATAATGCCGGAAAAAAGAAATAATTGAGTTCTAACCTTTGATATGGTTTGTATCAAAGTTTATTTTTAGCAAACAAATTATTGTAAGAATCGAGATGTGATTTATTGCGTAAATTGGTTATAACAGAAGGGTTTCAGAAAGGTTTCACCACTTGTCAACAAAGCTATTATCTTACGAGTGTTAGTGACACCAATTCAATACCATCTCATATAATAAGCTATCAATTATTTTATATGGAATAATATCTAAAAACTTTTATGTTATTTTGATTCTATTTATGCTTTGGTTTTGAAAAAATAATTTGTTCAACAAACTATGAATAGAATTTTTCTTGAGAAATGTTATGAATGTACGTACGTATACGTCATTGCAACAAATAAGTAGTGGGTGTCTGTTTATAATCAACTTAAAAATTATTAAATAGAAACTGTTTCATCACAAATTTCAATAAAACGGATGAGACTTCGCTTCAACTCTACAATGAATTTCGAGAATATAGTAGACTCCCCTCTCCTCTCATTAGTTTGGACCGAAGTGTAACTATTGAAGGTGCTATTGGTTTGGTTCTCAATGGTTAAACCATGGTTTGAATTGGTTTGGTTACACTTTTTCAAAGAAAAACCATTTACGAACCATTAAACCATTAACTACACTTTTAACTGGAAAATTGAAATTTTTTAACAGATAACATATGAAATTTTTATTTTCACTTTTGAAAAGAGAGACTTTTTTGAGAATTAACTTTAAAATTATAATCCGCTTAATAAATGTTTTTTTATAATCAAATTTAAAATGTAATATTTTAACTTATTTATAAAATTTGCAAAATTTTACATACAAAACATGTTAATGGTTTACCCATGGTTTGGTTTGGTTATGATTGGTTTACATTTTAAAATTATGGTTTAGGTTGGTATAGTTTAAGGTTTTAGATAATGGTTTGGTTTGGTATGGTTTGAGAAATGGAGAACCAATAGCACCTTTAGTAACTATGCTCAAACCTAAGTTTATAAATGGGTGCCAACTGGGCTCAGATGAACATTATTTTGGTTAAATCATATCTAATTTATAAGAATGTGTAGTTAAAAAAACGGAAGAAATAATTTAAAAATTTAATTTAATTTAATAAAATTTGCTTTAAATGTACAAATGAAGTGATAAATGTTCATTTAATTTGCCATTCAACACAAATTAAAAAATAAATTGCTCTTATTGTTTAATTTAAGCTCAAAACTAATTTATTGCTACACGAGCGCAACTCTCAAAATTTGCGTTCACAATCAACATGAAAAAATCAGTATATTTTGAATTAGCTATTTTTAATTTTTTGTTATGTTTAAGATTTATAACTTTACTTTATATAAATCTATAATTTATTTTGCTATATGTTATTAAGATATCTTTTAGATACAACAAAATAATTAATTTTTTGACAATGTTTCTTACAATAAGGTGGTGGAGGAAGAGGAGGAGGGAGAGGCGGATCGCGAAGCAGTAGCAGAAGTTGGGGTAAAAGCTCTGGTTCTGGTTCGAGTTGGTTTTATAAACGCAGACCAATATATGTTGGAGGAACAGGTGGATCGGGTCGTTATTCCTCTGGAGGAGAGGAAGAAGTAGTGGATGTATTCAAAGTGATATTAGTTGTGATTGCAGTTATTACCATTATAATGGCGTTTTGTTACTGCTCTTTCAAAATGAAACAACAAGACGAAGAAGATAAACAGTATTACGAAAATAGGGCATCAATTAAAAGACCCTCATCTTTTGAGGCTAAAACATCCACAGACTCCAATAAACCGTTTATTAAAGAAGAACATTTTAATATCGATATGCCTATTCAGCAAACTTCTACTGATTATGATAGAGTCGATATTAATCTTAGCTCGTCATTTGAGGCATCGTTTCCTTCTAGAAGTCCTCCGCCACCCTATAGCGAAGACGGCAAACTATTGCCGTTTGCTTCATCTCACTCTCCGTCGCACTCAAAAACAGAACAGCTAAACTCTATTAATAACAATTTATCCGCAGTACCATCAGCGCCACCTTTATCAGTATATCATCAGCAGAATTCAGATCAAATATTACCTTTTGCAAGTAATACTGAATGGCTATCATCTTCTGGCGGAAGAGTACCAGAAAACGCTATAGAGGGTGGAAGAGATATTAATGGTGAAATATTATATGTTGGCCGCGCTCACCGTAACGGCGATTTAGTGCCCGGAAAAATTGTTCCGTCGCACGGTGTTTGCTAGTAAGTGAACATTTCGCAGATACTTTACACTTGTAATATTCTATGCACTACAGTATCGCTTACAACGGTAAAGAGAAAGCGCACCGATCGTACGAATGCTTCGTGAGACCAAACTATGGCTCTGTGAAGTGGGTTAGAGCTGAATGCGGTGACATACCCGCTGGTGCCGTACACGGCGGTCACACTTCTCGTGGCGAAACGCTATATATCGGCAGAGCTTTACACGGAGGTTCTTTGGTTATTGGAAAAGTGCATTCTTCTCATAAAGTGCTTTATCTACCTTTCGATTGTAGAGAAGTGGCGATTTCTCATTACGAAGTTTTGTGTATTGCTTACTAATTTTTGCTTTGTTTGATTAATTTTTTGCAAAATTAATGTTTCGCGCTTAATCAATAAATGTTTTCGCATTTTATATGAATGTATTTTTTATGTTAAGAAAAAATAGTTCTTTAGCGAAGAACCTCTGAATCTTAAACAAACACTCAGTATTTTAGAAGATTCTTGTGATGAATTGTATAAAATTAAATGACCAAAATTTAGGGGTTCTTAACATATAGCAAAGTATTTAATATGGCTTTAATGAATTGTATTAAATTTGTTTATTAGTTGAAATATTGAAATAAATTTTATTTTAATGGTTTTTCTTTCTAATAATCTGTATAATTTTCCTTCTGTTCTGAAGTAATACCACAGTGGTATTACCACTCACTTCACTTCAATTATATTGCTTCCCTAAAAATTCGAAATACAACTAATTTAAGATTTTGGGACAATTTTAAAATTTGTTTTCAAAAATTTAAGAAACATGCATTTTGTTGTTGTCAACATTCTTTGATTCAGGATAATTAATCTAAAAGATAAATCATCACAGATGTATGCTGAAGGGAAAAATCCTAAACTCAAGTATAGGAAAGAATAAAAAGATTGATGATTGCGGATTAAATGCCACTATTTTTTGACAGCGTTCTGATTATCCAAGCGCTTCATATTTCTTTGTGACGTGTTTCCAAAATATACGCCGCAAACGGAAAAATATACTGCTAAAACAATTAGTGTTATTTATGTTTTTGCTTGCACTCAACGAAACAATTTCATACATCATTCCCACTGCAAACTTCACTATATTGTTAGAAGTGTTCTGTTTGTTTGCTTTACTATTTTACTTGGTTCATACTCTATGAGTACAATGATATGCTTCAATTATATATTATCTAATACTATATTATCACTGTATTGTACTGTTTTGAGGAGAAATTTCCGAAGTTATAGCAGTATTTTTTTTGGTTTATTAGCGATGTTCAGCTCATCAATATTTAGTGGATACACACACTGTGGTCCATCGTCTCTGTTTGATATTTCAACCTCAAATCAGTAAATCAAACTTATACTCAAATAGAATAATACGCATCGAATTCCTATTACACTGGTATCACTTATCACACACAAATAACTGTAAATTTGTTTCAATTTAAATAACAAAAATAAAGAATATTAATAATTGGGATTATAATTATAAAAATTATAATTTAATTTTACAACATATAAGTAAACTTTACAGTTTACA
>JAQIVF010002931.1:0-10089 GCA_034698365.1 Steganacarus magnus | reverse complement strand
TTTTATAAAATCCATTATAAAGTGACAGGTTTTTCAATGTTAAAACGATAAGTGCTTTATCGCACTGCAAATTTTTATCTGTGTAACAGTATGTGTTGAATTTTTAAATTATTTTGCAAACTTATTGGAGTAACGAAGAGAAGAAACCAAATTAAATTAAAGCGACATTAATGGACAAATCAAAAGAGTATTTAAAATATAATAGATTTTCAATACATCGTCACACTTACGGTTAATAAACTTTTCGCCATTCATTTGATTGTAGCGTCGATTTGTCGACAATTCGGTGTCAGAAGTGTCTCGATTTTGGTCACTGGACGTATCAGTGTACTGGAAAGCGTAAATATCTTCATCGACCGTCGCGGACAACGATGATGAGGAAACGAATCAAACTGATTGAAGAGCGCAACAAACAAATAGCGGAGTAATTATTTTTTAAATTTTATATTGAATTTAACATTAAAAAGATATACATAAATAATCACAACACTCTAAAAAATTTTGCATCATCTTATGTTAGATCAAATCACGTATAAAAATTATTTATTATTTCAGAAACAATCAGAATAAAGATGATAATACTGCGTCATTGCCGGAATCTTCGAGTGACACTACTGATTCTCAGTCCGATAGTAGCAGTGGTAATGGTAGTGGCGATGATAGTGGCACTGGTAGTGACAGTTCCGACGACAGTTCGAGCGACGGTTCTTCCAGTTCTGAGTCCGATTCAAATCACACAAATGATGATTCGGGTTCAGAATCGCGTTCCGATGCCAGTAGCGATCATTCATCCGTTGAGCGCAATAAAAAGACCAATAAGAAGAATAAACATCGCAATAAACCGAGAAAAAGAAGTCGATAGCGGAAAACAATTTTAAAAACTACTCATTTCCTCATTTAAATTGTAATAAATTAATTTCAATCAATAGTTTGATTGACAGTTTGATTGATTTTGATCGATAGAATAATCGTTTCATTTTTTTATAATGTCTGACATGACGTCAAAAAGAATAGAATAAATTTTAATAGATTGAAATTAGGAACTTTAATATTATGATTCTACATAATGATACTTAAATCGAATAACAATAATTTCATAATAAATCTAAATAATATATAATTTATGTATAAAGTTATGATTTGTATAAAAGAATCTAAAATATAATTCATTTAATTAAACTAAAATACATTTGTTATGATTGAGATTTAGTTTTCACTTCACTTTCGGCATTCAATTCGTTCTGTAATTAAGAAAATAAAAGCATTTAAGAGTAATTAAATTGAATAATTAGTATTCGTGTGCATTAAATGGTTACCCGATGTAAAACGAACGAAAGAAAAGTGTCATAAACGAGCGAAATGGCGGCCACGTATAGAAACCGAAATCGCGGCGCGAGATAATGGAAATTAATGGCTTGCAGTGGAACGTAGAAACACCAGTCAGCCTAAACATATTTCGATTCAAAATTACAATTTATTGAATATCGTAAAACATCATTCGCTCACAAGACAGAGATACAAAAAATTATCTTTGAGCGCATCCCACGATTTTGAGATCGATTTTCCTTCTAACTTTCCAACAATGAAGAAAACTGTGGCCGCAAATGGTGGTCCGATCACCATCTCTAAGAATTATTGATCAAACAATCAAACAATGAATTAAATAATAATCAAATATACCGCAAAATAATTTTTTGGCGATCATTCGTTTGGTTCGTCCACTAAATTTATTGTCTAACAATTTATACCACAAATGTCCGGCAAATCCGAAATAAGTGCCTGTGATTAACATCGAACCTGAATAACCAGCAAATTAATAAAACTATAAATGAATTATTTAAGTTAAATGTTAAACAAATTACATACCAATACGTCTAGTGTTATACTCTTTCACCTCTTTTTTGTCGATTATATTATTTTCGATGAACTGTTCGATACAATCACCAGAACCGAGAAATATGGCGCCAGTGATAGTGTTTGTGTATATTAAGTATTTCGGTGAGTATAATGCACGAATTATTTGCTTCAATTTAGCCATAATTAACCAAATTCAAAATACCGGTAATGCTTTAAAATCGCATGTGAAACACATGTACACACAAACATCGCATCGTTTCAGACAGCGTCTCACTGTATGGATGTGTGCGTTCAGTCATACGCAATCATCGAACATATATCTGTATTACTCGCAAGTAAAGTACATACAGTGCGACGCAGTGTCAACAACACTAAAGCTATGATACAACACATATTATTCGCTCGAATGTATGACGCAACCAATGCTACGCTAAGCTTGTAATAATTTTTTAGATTTATTAAAAAGTATTAGCATAAAAATAGCTTAACTTAATAAAAAAAAATACCAAAACATTTAATTTAATAATCATAAAATTAGTGATTGAATGATAAATATAAATCATTTATTAATAATATGTATGAAATTGAATTAATTGTAAAACAAGTTCGTTTTAATTAATATTATTAACTTAAGTTTTATTACAACTATTTTAATTCGCCGATCGCTGCTATTACTGGTAGAATATTTGGCTGATTGGATGATGGCTCGATCGATGTTCCTCTTCGTATTTGTCCCCAACCGATCAATCTATTCATTCGATTCATATATTATTAAAATCAATAATACCGCTAATATTTAATTATTTATACCTCCAGTGTCGATCAACTCTTCGACTCAAAGCTATTTTCTCTCCAATTTCAACGCATACAGGAATAAAAAGAGTAACTTTAGCCAAATCTGCTTTAACCGCAATAACTCTTCCGCCAGTGGATAGCGAACCGATATTTAACATTAATATTTCGCCCTTTGCCAGCTTTTGAACCTGTAATTAAAGAATAATGTGTTTTTATTAAATTTATTAAAGTTTTGTAGCTTTTTATTTGGCCATACTTTAGCCGCCTTTTTATCGCCTTCAGTTCGCACGCCAAGCAAACGTCTTAACAGATAATACGTTATCTCGAGTTCAGAATAAATATCAGGAAGAGTTCCAACAGCACCTAATACTTGGCCAACCATTCGATCGGCTCTCGTTAACATTGGATCTATTTTAGTGCCCACACCGATAAGACCTCCAGGAACTGCGTATTGAAGATCATTTTGATCCGCATATAGCGAAGTAATTTTCGACATAATGGGGCAGCAAATAATTTTTCCATTTTCGTCTTTCGATATTAGTCCAGGTCTCACTTCAATTTCCATTCCGACTTTAAGAACACCAGTGAGTAACGAACCGCCAGCGACGCCACCCTTAATGTCCTCCACTTCACAGCCAGGTTTGTTAACATCAAAAGATCGAATCACTATAAACGAAAAACGAACTTATTTACTGCTTTACTGCAAAATTGAAAATTAATGATTACCGATAAGTCTTGGGGGAGAAGTGAAATCCCGGTTTGGAATCGGTATCTTTTTCACGATATACTCGCATAGAACGTCAATATTATACTTCAATTGGGCTGAAATGGGAATAACGGGACTTCCTTCGGCAACAGTTCCCTGAACAAACTTCTGGATCTGCTGATGCTGCTCTTTCGCCTGAGATTCCTTCACCAAATCGATCTTATTTTGCAATATAAGCAAATGCTTCAAACGCATAATCTCTACCGCAGCTAAATGTTCGGAAGTCTGTGGCTGAGGACACGGCTCATTGGCAGCAATGAGTACGAGTGCGGCGTCCATAACAGCAGCTCCGTTCAACATTGTGGCCATAAGAATGTCGTGTCCCGGACAGTCCACAAACGACACGTGACGAAGCAGTCTAAACCTTCCGGTGCAGTCCTGGCGATCGCACTTGAAGTCATCCTCTTTGTTACTGCTGGCCGATCGGAAGCAATACGGACGCGAACACGACTCGTTGTCGCACTTGTATATCTTTGCGTTCGCGTATCCAAGTTTTATCGTAATATTTCGCTCCAATTCATTCTTGAAGCGAACCGTTTGAACGCCAGATATGGCCTTAACCACAGTCGACTTTCCATGAGCCACGTGACCGATTGTGCCGATATTGATGGTCGCCTGACGGCTTATCACTTCCGGAGTCAACGGCGTTAACTCTTTCACATTCTGTCCAATTAATAGGTTTTAGTAAAAATTCGGAACAAATATAATTAAAACTATTATAATATTGTGAAGATAATTTAAACCACGTGTTTACGTACCAATTTGTTTAAGTCTTGAACTTTTAGATGAGGCTGTCCTTGAACTGACATCGTATCGAATCGTATAACAAATATAAAGTAAAAAAGTGAAATAAAAATCACTATATTTTATATTTATATTAAAATAAATTAATAAATTTTTCTAATTCATAATGATTTTATGATGCAATGCAAGCCATCAAACATATATCAATATAGAGACCAATATGTGCCAACATTTCACTATTTTTTATTTGTACCGAATTATCGTAATTATTTGATCATTTCTTTAGTAGAGGTCGGTATAAATTTGAAAATTTTATTTCGATTAATATAAATCATAAAAGGGTTAATAAATAATAATTTTTTTTTACTAAAGCTAAATTTAACTGTGATTTATTTTTATAATTTTATAATCATTATCATATTTTTCACGAAACATTTTATGCTATTTAAAGACAAAATTTAATGTCTGAATTATTGGAACGAAAATAGATTCTAATTAATTATATTTAGAATTTCTAAGCACACATACTCTGAACAATAATGTTAATTTAATTTCTTTATAGATAAAAGGAATAAGTTTTATCAGCGCTCATCTTAATCAGGAAAAATATATAATAGAATGCTGCATCTGTAGACCTCTAAATGATAAAAAAGGTCATTGATTCGCAACTCTTGCCTTATATGTCAAGTTTGTTTCTGTCATTTTTATAAAACCTAGTTTTTTGTTGGTTTCATAATTTTAATTGTTTCAATTGTTGAAATGAATTGTTTTGAAAAATGCTTAAAAAACAAACAATTTTAAAAACAAATAGTTTCAGTGAAATTTTATTGATACTTTAATGATTTGATTTGATTAAGTTATTCATTTATACAAAATATACAATATTACGTTAATTTAATAAAACAATTATCTATCCATTATTATCCTCATCTAAAAATTTGTCCCACTGTTGAATTCTTTTTTCCGCTTCTTCTTCGGTTTCTTCAACTTTATATTTGGTCCTTCCATCCCATAGATGTGCGCTAAGTCTCCGACCGGCAAAATATCGGCCATTCATGACAGTCACGCACTGCTCTGCGAATTCAAACTCTTTAAAAGTGACGGCAGCCACACCTTCGGGATGACAGTCATAAATATCTACTCTCTTCACTTCACCGCACTTTTCGGTGCACTCATCCTTTAAATCGTTTCGATACTCCAATATTAATTTCGGTTCACTTTCAAAGTCTTTCGGTTCGAACATATTTTTAATGATTACTGTTCTCTCAGACTTTTGTCGCTCTCCTATTAATTTTTCTGGTCTCCAATCAAATAATCTTTATAAACGAGACAGAAATTATCAAAATTAATATCATTAAAATTAAAACTGATGAACGCATTACTTATCCATCTTTTTCTTCATTTTTTCCTTATCCCTCTTCCTTTTCTTTGGTTTCTTCGATGGATCATATTGTCCTTTAAGCGCAAATTTAGCTCTCTCTACTTTAATCGTTTTGTCTTCGAGTTGATAGCCATCTAAAATATTTAACGCTAACGAAACCGATTCCACTTTACAGTAACAACACCTGCCATCGCCTTTAATATTGCCATCGCTGTCGCGATACAGTTTAATCTTCAGTTTATTGTCATCGCCTTTCATTATAAGACCGCACTTTTTCATAAGTTCCACAAATTGGTCGTCAGTCATATTTAACGGTAAATTACTGACATAAACATTGGTATTGTGGTCGTCATCGACTTCGAACCAATTCGGAGCAATCACTTCTTTATTGTCGCGTTTGCATAACTTTGAAACAAACGCTTTCTTCTCTTTGTTTTCACTGATAACCGCTTTCGGTAACGAATCGCTACTCTTTTCATTTGCATCTAATTGTTCGCCATTTGGTTTGGAATTATCATCGGAATTATAGTTATAATTAGACTGATATTTAGCAATAAATTCGTCATCGATTTTCGGAAAATACGCATTCTTTTGGTCGTTCCACTCGTAAACGGTTCCATCCTTCGCGTCCACGTAAGTCTTACCCTTCGATTCGCCGCTCGATTGCGCAGATAATAGCCTCTCTTGTTCTAATTGATACTCAAAATCGTCATTCATATTCACATATATTCAGATTAATTTAAAAAACTTTACATAAATAACAAATAACACAACGATATAACGTTATATAACGTTTGTCGTCAAATAAAACGCAAAAAACTGTACATTAATAACGTTTTCTAATTAAATGTTACGCTAAATATTTAGCAAATTTTAATTCAATTCAGTTTTGTTATCATTTTCTGTATAACTATGATTTTAATTTTTTTCTATAATATTCTACATAATTGTTCCTCAGTATCGGAATGTTTAATTAATGGCTAAAAATAATCAATTTATTTTGTCTTCAGTTCCACGCGTTTGATAGTAAACGTCTCTCGTATCGAATCCGGTCTTAGATTACTCTTCACCGCTTGTCGCACCTGTTTTGCCGCTATTGAACTGTACCTCAAGTAACTAAACATCAATTTTAAATAAGTTTTATTAAACATTTGTAATTAAATCACTTAACAAACTATCAAATTATTACGTAAGTCCTGCCTGACGCCAGTATGTCATTGTAATCAATTTTAATGTGATTATTATTTAACAAATCGTACAAATATTTTAAGATATTTTAGAAAAATAAATATTCAAAATTTAATCAAAACAATATTAATTTTGTTAAAACTAATTATACAAAAAAACTGATATGTTTATATTTTCTTGTGAAAATGCAATCTAACTTTCAACAACAAAATTTGTTGAATTTCTATTATGAATTCGCACTAAACTTTTCTACAAATAATTTTCAATAACAATACTGCGCACACATTTCTGAACATGTAATATCAATACATTGTGATGTCAATCCACACGTGCTTTCTAGTAATTTCTTTCTCTATTGGTTACCAGATATAACAAACAATTGCTCTAAAATATTGCACAGTTTTGTAATCATTTTTACTCAGATCAGTGTCAATACAGTTTTTACCATTCAATATCAATACATCACCCAAAACTAAAATAATGTCTTCAAACGAAGAAAAATTCGATGGCATATTACTAGCGATGGCTCAACAACACGAAGGAGGTGTTCAAGAAGTAAGTATATATATGTTTACAAACCGATTAACCATTTAATTTAAATTCAGTTTTAACACACGTTTTATTATAATCACTTTCGTAGTTCATGGACACAGTGTTCAGCTTTCTTGCCAGAAAAACTGATTTCTTCATCGGTGGAGTGGATGGTAAGGCAGAGAAGTTGGTGATCGAGAAGTTCCAACATTGGAACGAATACGCGATGAAACTGAAAGGAGAGAAAGATAGGGAGAAGGCTTATGCCGAGAAGAAGCGTTTGGAAAAGATTGCTCAGAGAAAGAGAGAGGAAGAGAAAGAACTGGAAGCTCAAGAAACTAAACCTAAGATCGTTGAACTGAGCGACGAAGAAGCGGTGCGTCTCGAGGAACAAATTAAGCGAGAAAAACAGGAAGAGTCCAGTAAAGAACTGAATAACGATGTGATCAAGTCTAATGGTGATAATGTGACGCCAACCGACGATAATGAGAAGAAAGAGGAAGAGGAAGACGAAGAGGATAAGGGAAAGTTGAAGCCGAATGCTGGTAATGGTTGCGATTTAGAGAACTATAGTTGGACACAAACTCTTCAGGAAGTAGAGGTCAAAGTTCCGATTAAGGGTTATGGCAAGTTAAGAGCCAGAGATATTGTGGTGAAATATGAGAAAAAACATTTGAAAGTTGGTGTTAAGGGACAGCCGCCGATAATAGATGGCGAACTCTACAATGAAATCAAAGTGGAAGAAGGGTGTTGGGTGTTTCAGGACAGTAAGGTTGTGGTTATCACTCTCGACAAGATCAATAAGATGGAGTGGTGGAACAAATTGTTGGTCACTGATCCACCTATTAATACCAAAAAAGTGAATCCCGAATCTTCGAAATTATCGGATTTAGACGGAGAGACTAGAAGTATGATCGAGAAGATGATGTACGATCAAAGGCAGAAGGAGTTGGGTTTGCCCACCTCTGAAGATCAAAAGAAACAGGATATGCTTAAGAAGTATCTTAATTTAAATTTTATGGTTATCTCTTCTTTTTTAATAATTTACATTTATTTTTTCTATTGCAGATTTATGGAACAACACCCAGAAATGGACTTTTCTCAATGCAAATTTAATTAAATATATAATTTATATGAGTTTAAATGATAACTTTAATGATTGATTATCAAGAATTAAAGCGTTATTTTTTCAGTTCGATGTTTTTCTATAATCGCAGACTAATCTATATATATATATTATATAATCACTGTAAAATTACTTCATTAAAATTTTGATTCGTATTTAAGCAATCACTAAATTACTCTAAGCTATACAAATATAGATAATTAAAGGTTTTATCTTTTTTTGTTTGTAAATTGTAAATCAATTATAATTTTTTTCGTATTATCGCAAAAAATCTTAATTTACACTTTTTTACGCTTTATTACTCATCAAGACTTGAGTAAAAAGAATAAAGTTTTTAAGCTCTTAGACCTAATATTTTAACGATAAGAAATTTAATCAATAAAATACATTTTCAAATTAATTTTAGTTTTTTAAGTTCTGTTATCACTTATTAAAACATTTTGAATTGTTTAATCGAGTATTATTTCGTTTTTTAGTTGCGTTTTTTTTGTTGTACAATAGATTTCAGTTTATGTTTTCATTTCTTATAAACTTCGCAGTTTTATTTTTATTTGGTGAACTGTTTTATTATTGATTGTGAACAGCGGAGGTTAAAATGAAACATTGAAAAAAGATGTCTAGAAATGTGAACAATAGAGCATAAAATTCTGCGAAAACTTTCAAATTAAAAAAGTGCAGTATTATTATTATTACATAACCCTTTAAACAATTTTAAACAAGAGTGTAACTATATTCTGAAGTTTTTTTTCACTAATATGTTATTTTGTTATTGAAAATTTTTATTTCTCAGATTAAGTACAGCAGCTTTAAGCGTGAAATCTTTCGATCACAAAAAGCTACTTAACCTCTATCTTTGAAGATTTTTATGATGGTTTTACGCTTCATTACACTGAATATTGAAGGGTTTAATGCTTTAAAATAAATTCTAAATTAAATAAACAAAATAAATATTTAAATCTCTGCTGTTTTATTTAAGAAAAAATTCGATAAACTTCTTTTAAATCAGTTAGTATCAGTGACTTACAGAGAGTAGCGGTTTTTTTATCTTAACTTAAAGATTAACATTTTTTGTTAAATTAATTGAATTTTTTCTATTGGTTTGATAAAAGAAATTTAATTAAATAATTAACTTAAGACAGCAATTAGAAGCTGAAAATGATTAGTTAAATTAAATTAAAATACTTTTTATTCAGTTTTGTTTTAAAAAGTTAACATTTAAGTTTGTTGACTTTGCTTATTGAGTAACTGTTAATAAAGAATCAAGAATCGCCTCTAATTCTACGTAAACCATGTAATCGCTTCTAACTGTACATATCATTTTTATATCAATTTTTGTTTTTATCAATATGTTATCGCATTCGTAAAGCATTTCTTTAAATATTTATTGTAAATTTATCATTTTAATTTTAGAATAATTTTATTATATCACATAACAAAACTAATCCTAAAGTAAAGTTTATACTAAAAATTATGTTTTTCTATTTAGTACTTTCTATAGATTTTAATGTTAGTGAATTATTGTAGTTTAAAACTATAAAACTGATATATGAAGATCTCTTCCGTGTCCTGATATGTCTAAAATGTATTTTTATGGCGTGATTACAAACTTATTTTGCCTTATAAGTAGAGATCCAAAATAATAGCAATTATTGTATATGAAAATAGCGCTATAAATAGCAGTAAAAATTGGCCAAAATAGCA
>JAQIVF010002930.1:0-10089 GCA_034698365.1 Steganacarus magnus | reverse complement strand
CGAAAAATGTCTATTTTTTGTCCGAATTTCCGACCGAAATTTCACTGTTTTTGTTCCGAAAATGTCGCGTCTCTGGTTATAACTTATAAGTTATATCACTAATGCATGCCTTATTTCCAATGAGATCGTCTAAAAATTTCATCAAAATTCTGAAATTTTGTTTTTCTTTGAACCAAATTGTATGAAAATAAAGGCCAAACGGAGCTCTATTTGTTTTATAATGTCTATTAAAATTATCCATAAACATAGCATAAATCTCTTCTTCTGAAAGATGTGTCGGACAACTGTCAACCATAGCGCACACATGTCCCTAATTAAGTATTTATTATATTTTAATTATTACTATGATTATAATAAATTGCTTAAAAATCGGGTAATATTGAAATATAACTAAATTGAATTTACCTCAATATCAAACGGATTCATAACCATTTCCCACGTTGCTGGAAACGATCTCGAAGGACATCTTTGTCGAGATCCGTGACATTTATGTGGAATACGATAATCTAGAGTGAAAGGCCATAATGGGGGGTCAGAGCGTGGAACAACCATACTTGAATCGTATAAGAAGCCAAATTCTTTCATCTAAGTGTTATAATATTCAATTAAACTAAAAATCCATTTATAATAAATAAATCACGATTAAAAAGTTTTTAAAGGTTTTAAGCTCTTTTTCATAATTAGGATTTAAATAATTGCAAGCATAGTGTATAACAACTCGATCGAACAATTATAATGTTTTAAAAATGGAAAAAATGCATACTAAAGAAATTCAACTTCCGGTTATGAGTATTTTATTTTAAGATTCGGACTTAAATTTATTATAATATTAAAGACTTGGACCTGAACCGCATAATATTTCAGAACTGTGTTATAATATTAACTGATCGATATAATTAATTATTAGTGTAGGTAATCATACCATACTCTTAATTGATAATTAGGAAAACTGGTCTAAATTTAAAAAATTAATTTTGCATTTATATAATGTTAAATACCATAATAAATTGTGTATTCCATCCAACTCTTAAAAATGGCACGCGAGTGCCTCTTAACTCATCGAGTGGTATGCCTGCAAATCGATTTACGATATTAGCCATACCGGCAAACTCATCGAACCAATCTTCCATTGTAGCATTGAATGTCCACCAAAGTTCTGGTTGTTTGTGACTAAATTAATGCAATAAAGATGTGGATTAGTATTAAATACAAGATTAACTACTTAATTCATGAAAATCTTAAATATCTTTTAAAAAATCACGAAACTATCTTAATTTCTATAGTTGAACAGACAAAACTAGCAAAAAATTTAAATTCATTATTATTGTGTTCATTAATTCAAATTTTATCTATATTTAATTTGATCCGCATTTTGATTCTCACTTACATGACTCAGTTAAAAAAGTATGGATTACACTAAATCATTGAATAGTTTATTCTGTCTCTAATTAGTAATTACTTAATTCACTTAAAATTAAAATTAAAATATTTAATGTCTCACAACTGTCAAAAATATTTCAGAAAAATGCAAATCAAAGTTTATTTATAAAATTTTGATTGAATTAAAAGTCTCCTAAAATGAAATTGTTTTTAAAAATGTTCTGAAACTTTTGAAGTCACAATTATTTCAAACAGAAATATTATTATCATAGAATAGGAAATAATAAATCATACGTAATGGAATGAATAGCGATTTCGTGTCCATCATTCCACAGTTTTTGAACGTGTCTGTAATTAGTGTATTCGTGACTCAGAAAAAATGTGGTAGAGATCGGACATCCGTTTGTATTCGTACGGTTCGAGGCAAAAATTTTTTGATAGATTTCCCAATTTTCATTGTTAACGGCGTCATCAAAAGTAAGTATAACTATTTGTGGCGTTTCTTCGGGTTTAAGATTGCCAGGAATTTGAGTGCCGTCACTGCTGCAAAAACAATCAGGAAGTGTGCAGTTGTTGGCATTACATCTCGGAGGAGAATTAGGATCGTGTTCGGGGTCACACCACGATTCGTCTGACGCATCAGCGCAATCAATTTGACCCTTTTATAACAAAACAAATAGCAAATAGTAACTAGTTTTTCATAACTGTTTAATAAAATACTCTTATGTATAAAAAAAATATTTGAAAAAAGCAATAAACTTAGTTACGTCGCAAAATAAATCTCTTGTGAGACACTTTTTATCAGCACAAGCAAGTTGTCCATCTGGACAGATCGGATGGTCTGTTGATAGCAATGGTCGCGGTGTACTGGCATCTGTTATGAATTTTAAAAAATTAGGTCATCATCAAAATCAACTTCCTATTTCCTATAGTAACAGTCTTTATTAGTAACTATGCGTAAATACCGTGTGATTTTTCACAGTTGTCAATCTTAAATTTAAAGTCACATATTTGTCGCTCTATATCGAACCATAAACCGGCACTGCATCTAAATTCGAGCACCTTTAGCCGCGGGCACCAGTAATACTTAGCACAATCTCTTACTCCAACCGCATCTGGATTGCGGTAAAACTTGCCGTTGTCTATGCACGGAACGCCATCAACTGAACCTATATTTTTAGATTTATTATTAATTGATTTCATTCTATGTTATTATGTCAAAATCAGATGCAAATTTGGTTATAAATAAATTAATTAATTCAAAATATCTGCGGTAAATTTTTTTTAGAAAAATCTTTGAAAATGATAATTAGCATATCTTTAACATTCGTTTACTTTTTTATGTTAATCAATATTGAAAGTAACTTTAAAAATAAAATGAGAGTTGATGTGCCGGAAATTTTTAAAAATCGCAACAAAGCATTTTGACATTTTATTACTGAGTAGATTTGATTTCTTAACTACAAAGGTATTATTTACATTCTGAACATTTGAAACTAGACAATTATTTTTTAATTCTTTTAAAACAGATAAAAAAATAGATAAAAAATTTTGAAACTTTTTAACATTATTAAAATTTATTTATAATCGCAGTGCTTCGAGCAAATAATTTAATTATTTTAAGCGAATTATTTAATTGCATAAAAAGTACACTTAATTCGAATTTATTAATGAAAAATAAATTCAAAAATTATCTCTCAATTATTTTATTATTCAGATAAGGTATCTCTACAAATACTGGTTGCGCAAAAATTATGTCCCACAATATACGAGCATTCTTTTCAATAAAAAATTTAATTAAACTTTTTGTTTAAAAAAATCATCTCCAGACTAGACTGGGCTGTAAATCAATGTAAGAGTACTAGTAATTTAATATGTAAAATTTATTTATTTTAAGAGATAAACTCTCAATTTGCTTTTTATCACATTGAAAGGTTACTTTTCTTATTTAATTTAAAGTTTTTATAAGCGTTTTTATAAAAAGAGTAACATACATATACGGTAGATTAAAAAAAACAAATATTAACTGGATTGGAGTTCAACGTTCTTTACAACTTTTACTTTTCATCATCACTGCCAGAATAAATGTTAAATATAGTGAAATATTAGCATAAATAAATGAGGACAATGAGGAAAATGTAACAGTTTTGACAAAATAATAGCAGATTTCGATTAATAAGATTATTCACACGAAAGATTTCTAACATAATATTACAATAAGTGTGTGAATTCATTTAATCAAAAAGTTTATTTTAAAAATAAGAACTTTTTTAGTAAAATTATCCATAAATAAAAATTACAATTAAAAACTTTAATTAAAAAACTTATGTTTATTGAGTGATTAGTTTTAGGACTTATCAAAAACTTTATTATTTTGAAAACCTAATCATAAGTTATGTTTGTTCGAATAATAACCTTATTTCAAAAACTTATCATTTCAACCACGAAAGGTTAAAAGTATAGTTTATCAACAAACGGCCAAATTTATATCATTTAATGCAATCTGGAAAAAGTAAAATAAAAATAAGCAAACTTTAAGTTTATGCGTTCAAAATTTGACGGCAAATAGTTATTTGAACCCAGTGTGCAAACTTAAAATTGCAAGTTTATGCTCAATTTGAACCCACGAAACTAATTAACTTCAGGAAAATAATTATTTGATTCATTTATTATACTTGAAAAAGACATTTATAAAGATTAAAGACATCGGGTTTGACAAATGCGCTCATAAATTAAACTTCAATTGCTTTTCGTGTATAAAAACAATTATCAAACCGATGACTTTTCGAAAACCATGAGACTTGGATTTTATAATATAAAATTTTTTCTCTTTATAATTTACTGTAAGATTTAAAGTTAAAATTTCTAAATTCGTCTTTATCTTCATAAAAAATTGTTCTTCATATTGAGTTTATATAAACTTTATTTCGAGACACGATTTTAAATAAACATATTTTTATAATACGTCGTAGATTTTTAGTTTATACTATTAAATTAAAATAAACTAATACTGATTGCATAAACTTTTTATTTAAGATATACTTAACCTTTTTAAGGTATCATTATATTATATCAATAATAAATATATCAAATTGGACTGAACGTTAGGATAAAACAGAATTGACTAATTCTAACGTTTCTAAAGTTAAACAGCAACTATCGTTTGTGATCTGATAAAAAAATCTTTTTAGAAATTTTACAAATCTATCTGAAAATGAATCGATATGTTATGTAACTTGAATTATCTATTAAATGTATATTAGCTAAATAAAATTAAAGTTTATAAATATTTAAAACTTTCTTTTTCAAACAGTGGTTATATTGAGCTCAAGAAAAATATGTTTAAAAATTCTTACTACAATATAAAATAAATTCTCAAACGAGAAATAAATTGAAGGTCACAAGTGAATCGTTAAAATGTATACGACTTACCATCTTCATCGTCATCGCGAGCGTGTATAGCAGAATAAAAGTTAGAAATAAAACAAAAGAAGAAGAGTAACCAAATCTTGAAATCACCCATTCTTTAAAGTTTTAATAATAATAAATAATAATATAAATTTGCAAATCAAGAAACTTCCGAATTTTAAGAACAAAATTAAGTAAACTATAATTGACTATTAAGGTCGAAAAAATAATTGAAGTTTGATATTTTGAACGAATTTAATTTTTGTGCACACAATCGCAATAACAGCCCTGATAGCTGTACACGCATTGGCACTTCTATACAATCGAGTGGTGTATGCAATAACTGCGATGCAATGAAGGGAGCGTGCGATTGGAAGACTCGAACGCACCTATAATAGTGGTTAAGGCACTAATTGACTGCCACCAGCAAAAGCTAATGTTACTGCCATTTCAATTATTTCAAAAACAGATTTTTTTAAATAATTTTTGTAATTTATATTAATTATATCTCCGTTTTTAAGGCTAACCCAACAAAGTTATGGTTATGCCATCATCTTATGTTTGCTGTTTTGTTATGCATTACTGGCTTTGTAGGGCATATTAATGTTATTAATGCAAAGTTTTTAATAATTGCTTATTTAATGTTTTGCTTTGTTTTGCAACAGTTACTTAAATAAGTAACACTAAAATAATAAAAATTCTAATTATTTGTGTTAATGATGCGCTCATTGATAAGAAAAAATAAAGCTTAAGGTTACTAATAAATGAAATTTATTTTTATTTTGCGCTTAGCATTTATTTATTCATATACATTACGACTGTGTTTAATATTCTTATAACAAATATAAAACATTTACAGATAATTTAATTGATGACAATCTAAATTAAGCGTTTATCATCCTCTTTAGGAATTGGATAGCAAGTGAGTGACCCGCCATCCACCAGTTCATCAGCAGCGCAGTGAATAAGTCTTGGCTGACCGCTCACGCATGTTATGATGGCGTGATTGTTGTAGAAGTATCGCGGATAAGGGTAATACCTGTTCGCCTTATCCTCGTGCGGACAATTAAACCCTAAAACCGCTTCACTGCTGCAGCCAACCTGATCGCCCCAATTGCTATATAGCGATACATAGATACATATTTTTAGATACTGTATTTATAAATCAGTTTTTTGTTATTACGCATACCATCCCTTAATCCTATCGTCGTAAAACAATCCCTTTGGATGGCACTCTTTATGCTCAGGAATACCCCACAAACACTCGGAATATAATATATTACATTGCTTTTGGTCGACGGGAAAGAAGCCGAACTGCCACAGACATCCTGGAGAACTGATCGGTTTTGCTATGAATTCATTCATAAATATTAAAGGGTTAATATTGGTGTGCATTAATTAGAACAAAAGTGCTGTAAATTACAATATAGTTAATTAAAGACATACGTATTAATTTTCCTTTGCAATCGACGTTCCACTGATGAGCGCAGAATTCATAAACAGCACCCGTTTCGCTATAAAGCAATCCGTTTGGACAGTATTCTTGCGTCAAAGTGCCATTCGTGCATAAATAGTACTGATCACACGCTTTAGGATGTGGTGCGCTGTATACTCCTTCAGGAGGACAGTGAAGAAGTTGCGGAACTTCCTGACCTGTTAAGCGTATTAAATAGTTATTGTTTTATTTTTAGAAATGTTTAACATAATGTTTATAAATTATTGTTACTTACTTTTGACTAAATCAATGTAAATTAATACCAAACCAAAAATAGCAGAAAATAATTTCATTTTACGTGATTCAGCGGAAAAGATTAAAACTATTGAGTTAAGTAATTTTAATGTGAAAGTTATAGCTCCCAAAACAAGTTTGAAAATTAAGTTTTAACACAAAAAATCAATAAATCTATGATTACGTTAACAGTTGCTTAAAGTACAGTTAATTTAGAGCAAGAAATCGCGTTATTCATTATGTGACAAGAAATGTGCGTTTAGGTCACTCTAACTTAATTTGCTCCACTTTTAGTTTTATAAATGGATCGTAATGTAATTCTTGCTAAACGTGAATAAACTACTTGTAATTTATTCCAATCCAAGGACGCTTACCTGCTTTTAAGAGATAACGTGTTGGATAGAAGATTTTACAGGCGTTCAGCAAATTATTGTTCAATTACTTCAAGACCTTCAACATCACTTTAAAACTCTAATCAATACTTTGGCAATGAGTTAGAGATACGTTATTTTAGATTATTAACAAATGGGCGAAAAATTATTTTTGATCTCATGATTTTTATCTTTTTTTTGCATTTCTACTTAAAATATACGATTGTGCGAGAGAATAGTAAGAAATGTGCGTCAAAATGTATTTTCCAAAAGCGATGTTTGGCTTGCGATATGATATGAACGAATCTACTTTTTATGTTTTTGATTTAATATTACTGAGTAAAACAGACACATTATTTTTTCAGATAAATAAAATAAGCTACATTTAGAATACATTTACACATACATACAATCACTCTCAACAATTTTGCATTCTAATTGTTTTAGAATCCGTCTTATATGGCGATAAAAATCAACCAATAATTTTTAATTCCTATTGTTTTTTGCAAAAATAAATGTTTGGACAGTTAGAGAGGTTTGCTTTGCAACATTACAAAGTGTGCTTTCATCAAAACGTAAACTATCATTGCACTACACGGGCTATATTTGTTTCATTATGCTTTTGTAAAATTCTTATGATATAAAGTTTTATCTCCACTTTTAAAATTAAAAAGGAAAAAATTGAAAGAAGATGCATAATAGAGAAAATTATGTTCCAAAAAGTACAGCTTAATTCTTACTAGTAGTTATACTGTATAATAACAGTATGTAATTTACTGTACAATACAGGTATAACTTATAGCAGAATCATTAATAATTTATAAAAATTCAAAAGATGGCAACACATGCAGGTGAAGGCAAATTTCTCAACCAATCAAGTGAATGCATTATAAGCATTTAAATGTTTTAAAAATTGCTATTAATATCCGCTCGTGTTGTTGAAACATATCTAAGTTAGTGTTAATTGCGAAACAATTTGTTATCATATCATATATTTTTTCAAAATAAACAAATTGTAAAGTGATTGCAATAAAGTGCACGATATAATCATTCTGTCGATTACATTTTTAAAAAATGGTTAATCAAACCAAATTGACGTTTAAAAGGGGAAAATTGATTCGCGTTCATAAAAAATTGAGACGGAATCAACGATTTGCGAGTATTTATAAATTAATTTGTTTTATTATTCACATTTAATATTGATTTGTATTGAATGAATAGGAGAACAGATTGAGCGACAATGTATGGCATTGAGAGACAAGAATAAAGTGTTGGTTCGCGAAAATGTCTATTTGTTGTCTGAAATGGAAACGATTAAGAAACAGAATATCGATATTTGCAAGCAATTGGTTGATCACAATAACGATCACATTGTGGTCAGAAATTTGTTATCATTGAAGACGTCATTAGACAGCAATCACAAGCAAATGCAACAGTTGTTGACTCAATCAACTCTATTGTATAATTCAATGATTGAACAAATTAATAATCAAATTAGTGAACTGATTAACTCGTGTAATGAAAATAATGTGAACGCAAATTGCGAACAAATGCGACAATCAATGGGTAAAACAACTCATAAGATGAGTGCGCAACAAATGAGTGATTCGCGCAAACAGTCGGTCGAAAGAATTGATCGCACATATTATAATAATCATCCAAAATTAAGTGTTATTAATGAACAGTCAACCGAATTGATTGGTAAAATGGATGGAAGCAGTAATACTGAAGCGTTCAATCAAACAAATACTGGATCTCAGTATCAAATGACTCCCGTTTTCGAAAGCAAAAAATTCGGAACGCCTTCTATTTTTAATTTAGATTCGATTAGTTTTTCCACAAATTGCGATAATTCCACAATTTGTGACAGCGATATGTCTGCTGAAGTATTAACCATACGATCGCAATCTCCAGAACTGTTATTCGAGACTTTGAACACAACTAATGAAGAATTTTACGCGATATCAGAGTCGACACCAGTTGTGGCTCCAAATCGTAAAAGCATTTTAAAAGATAGATTTTTAAAGCGGGTTTCGTCAATCAATAGTGTTTACAGTCCACTAACTATAAATGCCAGGCGCTCTTCCATTCAAAATTTAAATACTAATCGCAATATTATCTCAGCTAAAGCTGACTTAATATTAAGACGTAAGACTTTTGAGGTTAAAGATTTGGCTGATGGCAACGAAAACAGCGAGAATGTAAATAATAAAAAAGCGAAACGTGTGGCCAAAACGGATACAGTTCCAGAAAATACTAGCGCTGCTAATACTTCGAAATACAAACTGCGCGAACGACAAACACGCGTCTCGTATAATGAAACTAAATATAGAAGGTAACTATTATATTGAAATTATCATATTTAAAATTCAATTATTCATCTGTAGTTTGCGTCAATGATTCTTTGGTTTGCATTATATAAAACATTTTATTTATTTATAATACATATAATTTCGATTGAATTTCAATTTTATAATTTTTAACATAATACGCACATTAAAATATTTTATATTCTTAGTCGAGAGTCAAAAAGCATTATTCTAAAAATTGTATTGAAAACGATATTTAGTTTATGAACTAAAGTTTTAAATCTAGACACTGAATAAAGACTAAAATCTTTCGTTAAAGGTATAGCGAGGCAAGTCTCTATAAGGGCCTCGGCTAAGATTATATAGATTATTTAATTTAGTAGGGATGGGAGTCAAATTGTCAATATTTGCTGAGTCTCAAAACTGGGCAGTGCCTTCCTTTGTGCAACTATCAATGATTTCTACATTTGATAATAGCACTTTTGTTGCTATAATTTTCCATTTTGAAGGCGTCAGAGTGTTCAGCCGACTACCATCACTAAATCGCTAATTTTTTAATGCTTAATCGTAAATTACATAATCATGGAAATTTTTATTGAATATTTTGTTTTCCTATGTACCGGTACGTAGTAATGGAGATACAAGATCAGTAATTGTTTGAGAGTTAAAACCAATTTATTGCTATTTTTTACTAAAAGCAATATTATATTTGATAAAACCTTTGATAAATTCATTTTATAAAATTATTACTTACTGTAAGATACATAATTGTAAATTATATTTGTAAAGTATTATCGCGCAATACTCGCACGCGCGAGTATGGCGAAAATGGATGAATTTTTACCCCCAAATTCACTTTACTCGCGCGCGCGAGTAAGACAAAAATTTAAAA
>JAQIVF010002929.1:0-10089 GCA_034698365.1 Steganacarus magnus | reverse complement strand
ACCAACCCAAACCTTGGGTTAATGGTTAAAACCATGGTTTAACCATTATAAACCAAACCAATAGCACCTTTAATATATAGGCTGACAGACAGACAGACAACAGATGAAATACATAAGCTCTAAATTTTTTTAAAAATGAGCTAAATTTTTTTCTTATTATCCCTACTCATATTCTTCATGCAAACTAGAGTCCGAAATCTTAAAACATTTAAGGCTCGAGCCCGATCTAGGCCCGACACCCTCAAGCCCGAGCCCGAAAAAAGCCCGACATTTTTAAAAACCTAAAGCCCGAATCGGCCCGATTTCAATAAAGGCCCAATTTATTAATTATAACGACATGAATTTCAATTAAATTTGAACTTGCATCAAAACTGCGTTTGATTATTATTGTAAGTTGTTTTATTAAGTTACAATTACCTAGAAGTATGAAAGAATTTATGAAAATTTGCTAAAAATAGCGAGATTGGGATGAATTTTAAAAAATTTCGGGCTTTTTATGATTAAAGTCAAAAGCCCGGCCCGATTAAATTTTCAAAGTTAAGGCCCGAGCCCGACAAGGCCCGACAACTTTTGTCGGGGACCCGTTTCGGACTCTAATGCAAACCGCTATTATGCAGTTTAAACACAATAAACAAAAAATCCAAATATAAAAAGTTCAGTTTATTTATTTATTTATTTTGCTTAACTTAGGAAAATGACAAAAAAAATTCACATTCATATATGTGTGTGCAATACATTAAGAAATATATAGTATTTATCATAAATATATATGTACATATGCTGACATTAAACAACCTTATTTATTGGCAGCAAACTGCTTCTGCAGTAACAGAATTTTTGTTGTTGTTGTTCGAGCAATGGCTAATACAGTATATCATTTAAAATAATGTCATAAAATTATTCGTAGAAAATCAGTGGTCGAGATTCATAACATAACTCACACAAACAAATAAGCAAAATTCGCGAAAAATCAAAATGAAATAACTCTGTAGTATTGATATCTCATCAATCATTGATTGCACGCCGCATTGTGTTTTGTTTATTGTGAGCACTTCAACATCAGTTTTATACAGTTGTGTGTTACAGTATGTGAGTCGGATTTCTAAAGATCAAACAGTTGTTTACTGAGCAAACAGTGGTGGAGAGAGAGAGAGAGAGAGAGAGAGAGAGAGAGAGAGACACATACGGCACTCTAAACTTTAACTTATGATGTTTTTATAAACTCTATATAATACTATAGTTTATATTAGTTTAGTACGAATTTGATGACAATAAAAAAGAAAATCATTGAATATAAACTGTATATAAAGAATATTTTATCTTTAATCGATGTTTAAGGAAATGTTTTAAGGATAATAAATTCAATATAAATATACCTAAACTAAATATAATATTAACAAAAAAAATCCTGAAGTAAAACTTTTAAAAAATTTGTTTCTTCTAAAATTTACCTTTAAATATAAAGGGGGAAAAAATAAATACTTAAATATAGATAGAAAAAAAACATATAGATTTTATTCTTGTTTGCGATCTCTAACAACGATCAATAAAATCGCAAATACACACGTAATTATCGAAGAGGAAAAAAATGATGATTTCTAATGATTCGTCTTTTTTCTTTTCTATTCTTTTCTTTGACTGTACTTACAAAACGAAACACATAATGCGAGAACAAAGCGCGATTGTTGTTGTATTTTTGTCGTTTTGTTTTTTTTTGCGATAATACACAATAACAGTGTTAGGAATGTGTGGGTTATAAGTCTTATGTGTCTTATACGGTGCGGATGAGTGAGAACACCGAAGAAAAGTTAATATTCTTTTTCTACTTCAATAATCACTGTTTTAACACCTAATTTTTTTTTCTCTGTACAGTACATTAAAAATATTATTATCCATCGTTTTTATTATTATCGTCGGTTTATTTTGTTTTGAGCACAATAATTATTTTAGACAAAATTATTATTATTATCAGTACAAACAACACACACTTAAAATCACAACATTTTTTGCCGAGAAGAGAAAGAATTGAATTGTTTCTATTATTATATATATATACATAATTGTCAAAAAAATATAGATATATATATATAATGATTTTTTTGTTTTTTGATTAAAAACATTTTTTTATGACCGCATTTATACAAAGTCCATCATATAAAGGGAATAAACAGACGTTATTATTATACACAACTTTGATCTTGAAACTAACGTGTAAAAAATAGTAGTAAATGACAACAAAGAAACATTGAACAGACATATATTACATGTACGGATAATACATAAAAAAGTCTAAGACTATATGGGCTAACATTCAGTGAGTGTGTGTTAGTGTCAGTAAGCTTAACGCGTACTAAAAAAAACAGAATATAAAAAGGTTTTTGCATATAAACAAAACATTAAGAAGACTTAAAATAAAAAGTGTTCGACTGTGTGTGTGTGTGTGTGTGTGTGTGTGTGTGACTGTCATCAAAAAACTGTTAATATATAAATAGATGTTTTATACTAAAATTCCGATTACTTTATTTCTCAACGGATAGACACACACACACAGCCTCACACTTCACCGCATGGCAGGATTGCACTACAGTTAAGTGGCATTGTAGGGTGTGTTTCGGTGTACTAATAAAAAGGATTCTACTACCGGTAAATAAATAAGCAAGTAATACCTCAAAATATAAAGGCAAACAAATTTTTTTGTTTCCTGCTTTTTATATATCTCTATATATTAAATATAAAAAATCCTAACACGTACACAGTAAAAAATATTTCTACCTCCACAATAATTGGGGGAAAAAAGGAAGAAAATAAATCACAATACAGTATATATATATATTTCTTCCTGATATTATTATCTCTTTTTCCGAGTATTTCTGTGTTAAAAACACAAAAACAATTTCTTCTATAATACCGATACGTGTGACACTTTCACTAGAGAGAGAGAGACACGCAAAAAAATAAATACTTTTCAGAGAAAAAATGCGTTTTTCTTGAGAGCATATCATCAATGATTTATATCTAATTTGTTGTCGAGTTAATCGGGACTGGAATGTTAATGGCAACAAAATCCTTTTGCTCGACTACTGCCACAGCAGCGTTCACCGCATTACTGCTGGCATCGGTTTCTTTCGCGTGGACCTCAGCATTCACTGTTCCGCCGTCTTTACCGGCACTGTCCTCGCCCTTCAGACTCTTCTTGCCGCTACTATGGCGCGAACTGTGTCTCGACGAGTCGCGTCGATTATTCGGCTGAAACTGGTGGCTGTAGTGTATGGACGAGTTGCGCCTGTGTTCGCTTGGAATCGTGTAGATGTTCAGCCGCGCGCCACCCATTTTGGGCGGAGCGCATATATGGACACGCGATTTCGGGTCACGGTATCCGCCGCTCTCGTTATATGTGGGACCGAAGTGATAGTTCGGGTCCGATATCTGCTGGTGCTGTAGATTGTGTTTGCCCCAGTACTGCCATATACCTTGTATTGTGTGCGTGTAAGAGAGAGAGAAAGTAAAAAAATTAATAATGAGTATTTTCGAGGCGAAAATTTTTTGATGGAATAAATAGTTGTTTTTTTTGTTATCTACCGTCTCCTTTCGACACCGATGACCAGAAGCCGTAGGAAAATAGCAGTATGACAATAAAAACGAAACCCAGCGTCAGATACATCATCTCGTTTGAGCGTCCGTGAGCGGCGATAAATAGTATCACTAGTATGCCGATGAACATTCCACCGCCGATTTTACCGATCGCTGCTATAAATAGATTTAAATGTCAAATAAATGTGCGTTCAGTACATGGGTGTGTGTGTGTGTGTGTGTGCATCGATACACACACACATTTTGAGTCTATTTTTAGGAATGTTGGTTTGCAAATAAAATAAAATTTGGGTCAAATATAAAATATTCATGACATTTTTTACGTTAGATTGCACAACACGTTAGATAACAGCACACACACACACACACACACACACACACATACGCATATACACAGTCACACACATCTCTCACTTTAATGTTAAAACATTTTTTTCTAATAAAAATGTAAAACAAACCTTTATTTTCGGGCATCACTTTGATTCGCTTTACTTCGCTTCTCTTCTTTTCTTTTCTTTGCTTATTTTATTTATATGTTGTTGCACTAAATAATAATACTATTTTTTTCTCTCTATTTCTCTACTGATGATGATTATCCAGAAAAAATTATTGTTTGCTATTTTTTTACGTAATTCTATTATCGCCGCACATAAACAAGAAAAATGAAACACTTATGCTTATTGCCGCTTATAATTTATTAAACCAACTATTATTTATTTTCTTACGGCTATTCCACGAATATTCTACTCTCCGCTTTCTTCTTTTGAACGCTAATTTTATAAATAAAAGCGCACTAATGAATCGAAATGCATTAAGTAAATGATTTTGCCGCGACTTCGGTGTGTCATTCGTCTATACATGGAATTATACATAGATATATACTTCTTGAATGACTGATGAATTAATGACAGCAACAGCGAGTGAATAAAAAAATACACACCAAATTTAAATAAACATATTTATCACTATTATGTAATTTTTGATTGTAATATTTCCATTCTCCATTAAATAACACATTAATACATATTTATATTTATATAAATACACAGACAAACGCATAGCACGTCTACTACACCACTGTTGCTAAAAATGAAAGCAATGGATTCAAATTGGGGGTAGAATTTGTTTCGTCGTCAGCGAGGATTTTATCCTTTCATTGATTTTTCTCGCTCTCTCTCTCTCTCTCCCTCTCTATATATATGCGTGTTTCCAGAAACTCTTGGCTATATTTTTCAATCTCCTTTCGCATAGAGTTTAGCGCGGAATACTCGGGGCATCAGAAACAACCACCGCATGCGCTCCGTTGTTACCGTTGTTAATGTTGTTTCCTACGAATTAATGCTGAACTCCGAAGCACACACACACACATACACACGGCTAGTTATGTATTCAGTTACTGTTACGCGTTCGCATTATCATTATTGTTTACACGCTAAGGAATTTTTTCTTCGATCATAGAAATATTTTGCTCGAATGTGAACGCGCGCACAGCGGCACCAATTGATCGGAAAACTGAATTGCGAGAGAATTGTGTGTGCTTTTTCATTCGAGGAATTGGTTTACTATATGTTATATGCAAGTTTTTTTTTAAAAATAGTGATTTGAGTGATTAATTTTTGTCGTTAAGTTTTTGCAATTATAACGAGAAAATTATAATTTCATTTTTTTTGATAGAAAAATCAATAATAATTTTCAATAATGCTATTGTAATTTCAAATTGCTATTTTCAATAATCCAAAATGCTATTATAATTCTTCAGAAAATAACTGAATGCTATGCTGCAAAAACCAGACTTTTGCATATTAATTATTGAGAAACACGTTAAGTGTTTATAAGCGTTCTTATCACTTAACTTGTTTTTCAATAATTAATATGCAAAAGTCTGGTTTTTGCAGCATAGCATTCAACTAAACTATTTTCTCAAAATTACCAGAAAAAATACATTTAAATTATCATTTTGAAATAATTTATGGTTTGTTGAATAAAATCAACATTCAGTCTTAATTATCTAAAAATATATGAGTGCACATATAAATGTCATTAACAATTTTATTTTTCTCCTCTCTTTCAAAATACCAGC
Source organism: Steganacarus magnus (assembly GCA_034698365.1). NCBI lineage: Eukaryota > Metazoa > Arthropoda > Arachnida > Sarcoptiformes > Steganacaridae > Steganacarus > Steganacarus magnus. The sequence continues at coordinate 4,418 of JAQIVF010002929.1, read as the reverse complement.
CAAAATAATGAAGTATTAAATTTTTTATTTACATTAAGCGCTAGAAACAAGTTTTTTTTTCGATTGAAATTACATAAAAGAGGTATATAACAATCATTTGAGTATTATTACACAGCGACACAATAAAACCGCACACACGTCTTAAGTGTTTTTGAAGTTTTTCACGCTTCACTTTTTCATCCAAACGCTTAATTGCGTTCTCGCGTCCAACACTAACATTAACAGTGAATGTGTATAATGTGTGTGTGTGTGTGTGTGTGTGTGTTAATGGTATAAACACGCATCAAAAAAAATAGTATTTGTATAGAAAAAAGAGAGCGAGTGAGATATTAAGCGCAGCTTAAAATAAAAAGAAGAATAAGAAGAAGATCAATATAAATGGGAATCTAATTGACACGAAAATAGTGCACAGCACGTAATAAAAGTCTTATTTTTTCATTTATCAATAGATGATAATAATTATATAATTATTAGTGAAACAAAAAACACAAACAAACACACAAAAATGTAACCTTTGATTTTATTGTGAAAGATTTTTTTTTTTTGGATCTCTCTTCACACTTAGATGAAAGTTCTTTGTTTTTTTTTCTCCTGAAAATTTTTCTTTTATTTGATTGTTTGATTTACTTTCATATTATTGGTACCCAAAATTGATTTTGAAACAAAAACAACAATAAATAAAAAAAACCAGTACACAAACACAATCGAGTGTGAATATACCGGTGTTTTCGATGGTGTTTTTGATGAGTATATGTGTTATATAAATAACACATTTTTATTTTGCCAGGCGATTATAGTGTTTGCGATCGGTTTGGACGATGAAAGTTTGAAAATCAGTTTTCTGATAGATTTTTTCGGTGTGCAAGTTATGTTTGAGAGCGAGAGAGATTTTAATTGAATTTCAACTCATTGTTTTTCTCAGTACAAAATATAATTATGAGGCAAAAGTATTTAGTTATTTGTCTTTTATTGTGCGCAAATTTATACATTGACACAGTCAGTGGTGGAAAAGCGTTCAAAGCTATCAAATTTTTAAAGGTAGTTGAAAATCCTAATTTTAACACATAACTTATTTTTTTCAATAAAAAATATTCTAAGCTAAACTGAATTAAATGATAATAATGCTATGGTTTACTTCTCTCTTTTTTTATTACTCATTTTGACTCAACTTTACTCTGACTATATGACAGGGTGGCGCAATTCTAGCCGCACTATTACCTCACTTACTGCCATTTCCATTTCCACTGCCCATTCCATTCCCGATCGAGAAAGATTCGCACCATTTCATGCCGGTGTGCGACGCTAAACCAGTGCAGTAAGTAATTTATTATTATTATAATTATTACAAATTTTTCCAGTGCAGTTGTGTTAAAAAATTAATTGGTTTTACTTTCTTCTTCCCGCATATTCATTTAGTATTTACAAACATTACGAGTTTATACCATACCCGGTGAGGGCAGATGAAGACATCAGGGCAATCAATGCGGTGATGGATAACATACGCAATAATAATAACAATAATAACTTCAACAATGTGGCGCTCAATCGCGGCAATTTGGTTAACATGGTTAACCGCGGTAACCGTAGACCTTTGCCTCTTCGTAATGACCAAACATCGGATGGCAATGAAGCGAATCCAGAGCTGACTGAAGACAATTCTCCTCAAGAATCGTCAGAGTATAGACTTTAATTTAATTTTTTTTTTATGTCTTTCGGATGTTTTGTTTCTATTCAATGCGCGATAATTGATAGTACTGTAAGCTACAACTATGATATATATATTTGGGTAACTAAGAAAGCATATAAATAGATACTAATTAGATTTTTAGGAACTACTACAAGATACTATGTGTGTATAGTTTTTTTACAGATTTCTAATTTAGTTTTTTTAAGGTCACCTAATTAATTATTACTGTATTAAAATTAACTAAATTTACACAAAAAACAAATTAAATAATGGTTTCTTTATTCCTCTGACTATTGTTTGATAATTTTTCTTCGGAGTACTTGGTGTTTAGAAATAACTACGAAATTCATTTGTTATATAAAAAATAAATTTAAAAAACAACAGTTAGAAGAAAAAAATTGTGAACATAATCTAATAAAAAATCAATTTTCAAATTACTTCTGACTAACCATTTGCGTAATCAATAATGCACTGTTTACACAAAGAAACTTGCGATGATAAGATTGAAAAGCAAATAATAATTATTTTTAATAACGATAAAGTTTGTCATTTATGATAAATTATTTTCACAAATCAAATCACTTCACTTCGGTGACGAACCAGTACGGACCTGATAGGTAGGGTTCCAAAGCCCCCATTGAAAAATTAAACGTTTCGGAAGCTTTATTTTCAAATCAGTCATATATTATTTTATTTGTCTCTCTCTTTGTTAAATTTACTATTTATTAAAATATAGTAAAGAATGTATTAATGAGAAGACTTCTGCAATAAATAAGTACAGTTACTAAGCTTCACTTATGACTACCGATTAAAAGTAATTGTATAAGCAATACGCGTAACGGAAACAAACTATTATTTATGAATAAAATACAAGTCGCTCAATAGGTTAGTAATTAAACATCCCTGTACTGCTAAAATAAATAAGATATTTTTATTTGTCCAATAGTCGCTTATTGTTATTTATAAGAAAATTCATCAATAATCAAACAGAATTAATTATAAGAATTGTATTAAAATTGTAAGTGCAAACAGAGTGACACATTAAATTTTCATAAATTATTTTTATTTTTATTGAAAATGTGCTAAAATAAATTTTTCCTCAGTTGGGTGTTATTTTTTCAGCGGTAAATCTAAGTGTATATAAGGAGGCATTTTATGCAAACTGAAAATTAGCATAAACTCTAATAAAAGTAAGAAAAATATGAGTATAAGAAAATGCTTGTTATCTCTTCTGTTCGGCGCTATTCTAAGCCAGTTAACTTTATTAATTTGCGTATGCGACGATAACTTTATACAAAGCACCTCAAGCGATGTAAAAGTAGCGCCAGAGCTTCCAGAAGAATTTGTCAGCAACTTTATCACCGATAGCTGGAGTCAAAATCGCTACGACGAAAATTCCATCCAATTGGGCACAATTTGGCACTCGTTAGCCAGAAAATTAGTTCGTTTCGATTTTTCCGGTTACAATCGGGCATCGAATAACGCTCAAAACGGTGGACCATTGGAAGGCGGCATCTCTATGTACATCGCGGACTTTAGCCAAAGCGAAACCGAAGTTTACAATACATTATTCGTTAAAAACAACATGTCTGCCGGCGAATGCATTAACTTTGCTCTGCCACTCAATGAATCTCTTGTCCGAATGTTTTCCAAAGATTTATTGGTTACAGCAAACGCCTCGTACGTGGGAGAAGAACTGTCAGCGGAATACGGCTGGCTTGATATGTGGATGGCGTACATCGATAACGTGTCCGTTACGTTCTACTTTGACAGCGATAGTGTGATCGTCAAAATTGCGTACACTATACCGTCCACGCAAACCACGGCCATTACGGAGCTGTTTAATATGGTTTCCGCTCAGCCACTTCAGGATTCTGTATTTTCCGGCACTGATCAGTGCGAAAGTTAGTTACCGAAATATTTTTTGTTGTTGAATGGATTCGCTTTTACTTTGATTTATTTTAAAAATAATAGATCAATTTGTTATTTATTAAGTCTTTTAAATTTATTTCAAAAATTAGTAATTACATTGAAAAACAAGTTTTATTTTCCAAAATAAATTATCATTGAATTGTTTAATGGTTTAATTAATTTAATATATTTTTAGCTCACTTTATAGTAGAATTTAGATTTAACCGATTGTCCGCACACGTAATTGATGCGTTCTTCTGTGCGCAGCACTCATAATTTATAGAATAATTAAATTTCAAAGTTATAATATGACAATAAAATCATTGAAAAAAATTTGTTGTGGCATTTAATTAAATTATAAAAATGTGAGCCTATAAACGAGTGAGTGAGAGAGGAAGTGAGTGAGTGAGTCCTACTTGGGTTTTATTTAAAATACAATTTTAAAAGTTATATTTTATTTTTCAACTGTCAAATTAATTCGCTAATCATATTTCTCGTCCATTTACTCTATTACGGGACTAAAATCTTTTCTAAAATTGCCAGATTATTTCCTAATAGAAAACTATTCGTTGTATTACTTGTATCGCCACTAAAAATTACGAAAAAATAAACTTATACTAAATTTTTAATCTCGTAATTTTTTAAATTTTTATATAAATATTTGACAATCAAGCAAAGCATTCTATAAAATAGTCTTTGACCGCATAAAAATTATTTTATAAAAAGTTTACGTAAATAACATATTTTTTTAAAAATAGATTTTAAATAATTATCTCGTTTAAAACTCGTCGTGAATTAGCGTCAGAAATTTATTTTGTTT
>JAQIVF010002928.1:0-10091 GCA_034698365.1 Steganacarus magnus | reverse complement strand
TTACGATTAAGTGAAAGTAAAAGTAAAATTATTTTTTGCTTTTTCTTTTACTTAGAAAAAAGCGAAACAACACTAATATATATACATATAAACTGCGTAAACATTAATAACATCGCAGTCCATAGAAAAATCCATATTTACTATTGACTTAAATGGACAGTGACTTTCACATCAGTGCGAGATATTATCTGAAAGTTTATTGTCCACATATTAATAATAATAACAATGATAATACTAATAAAGCGTTGTGTATACAAAGTGCATTAAACAGCACATACACACACATATATATAATACACACAAAAGAATATTCAAATTCTACCAAAAACAGTGCAGACATACAGAACACAATACGACTACTACTACTACTAGGGTACGTCTAGTGTTACGCCTATCTCCAACTCTCTCTCTCTCTCTCTCTCTCTCTCTCTCTCTCTCTCTCTCTCGTCAGTCGAACCACCAAACTCTATCAAACAACACACCACTACAATATTATTGATCGCGCTTTTGATGGAGTTTTGTGTTTAAAAAATCTTAAGTATATCGCGTGCTATGCCCGATGTAGTTGTATATATAATATATGAATATAATAACTGGCTCTCGCTCTCCGTATTGTTATGCTATGTATATATTCTCACTCGCGTTAGAGTTTAAATGTCTGTAACCGTACCCCTGGTATTGATTCTGATAACAACGCAACAGAAATATAAAACACTGGCAGAGAGTACAGTACACACACATACACACACACAAATCAGCGGCAAAACACACCAAACTCTCTGGCATTTAATATTATTATTATTCATAACAAAAATTTATCATTTAAAAGAGCGTATATAATATACTCAGAGACGATTAGCAGTTGCAAAGTAGTTGACTATTAATATTAGCCGTAGTATTATAAATTGTTGGCGTGTAGTAGTTGTTGTTGTGTTGTGTTGTTTTGATTCTGTACAATATTTCTGCGCCGCGTTTATATCGTATATATCGCCCACGTCTTCTACTACTAAAAATTAATCTCGAAATTTATTCAACGCGAGCGACAGAGAGAAGGATTTGTTTTTCGGTGGGGATAAATATTTATAAAGAGAGAGAGAGAGAGAATTAATTTGTTGACGTATTGAGAAAAGTTTTTCGCAATTTCAAGCGATAAAAGAAAAACAATAACTTGTTTATTGTTATTGAAAAATTCGCATTAAAATTTTTATTAATAATAAGTCAAACTAAAACAATAGAAGATTAACGGAACAATTCAACAGCTAAAGCAAGAAAAACAAAAGAAAAACAATTAAAACAAAAATTTTTGATTAATTAGAGCGAGAAAAATATTAATATTAATATTTTTCGAGTAAAAAATTATTATCATTTCGTATCGAAATAAAAATAATAAAAGCGAGTTGTGTTTTATATGCGTGAATAACCATGGGCTGCACTTCGAGCACAACTGACGCGAACAAAGTGTCAAATATCAAACCACAGCAACAGCAGAATCATTTATCGACCGCCGCCGACACCGATGATGATTCTAGAATAAAAATTAATGGAGATAGCTATCATGTGAACGGAGAATTAAGCGACGACTACAACGAAGACAACGAAATCGAAAACCAAATCGAAAACGACGACAACGAAGGCAACGGTAACGACGATGAAACAAGAGTAGGTAAAAAAGGTAGGTCGAGAAAAAATAATAGATTTTTTAATTTAATCTAATAATAAGACGACTTTTTTTATTTTTCGTTTTTATTCGGTTGCACTGTTAAAATGTCAAAAAAAAGGTTTTGTGTTTTGCGCGTTGTGTTTGTGAGTTGTGTTTTAATGTGTTAACCTTTTTTCTTTTAAAATACAAAAAGAGAGAGAAAGAATCGAAATTGAATAGAGAGAGAGAGAGGAGAGAGAGAGAGAGAGAGAGAGAGAGAGAGAGAGAGAGAGAGAGAGAGAGAGAGAGAACAACCGAGTCTATCGCTCTAACATTAAAAGAGGGTGTAACGCATGTTTCTGTTATAACATGTATTGAGAACGTCATTCAATTACCGGCGGAGTACAGTGTAATCAATTTTCTAGCGAATTGTTTGTGCGAACAGTCAAAAAATAGTTATTAGAGACCCAAAAATAAAAAGAATATAAATTCTTGACAATGTGTTTTGAAATTCTTGACAATTACAGGTGTTTTGAAAATTTTATTAATTTGTATTCCGTATGTAATTTTTATAAAACATTTTAATTTTTTTTTTGATTTAGCAGTGTCAGTGTTTAATAAAAAAATTACTAAATTTTATACCTAATTTCCTAAAATACCGAAATCATTCATTAATCGCTTGATATATAATACGCAGTATTTTTTATTTCGTTGCATATTTTCGATTTAAAAGCTATTATGAATAACTTTTCAAAATTTACCCACACATAATATTTAATGATTTTATTTACTATATATATCTTTTTTTTCTAAAAAATAACGCAGATAATTCCGAGAAAGAGTAATAATAATTAACTGTCATAATTAAGACTATATAGAATAATAATCAATGACAGTTTTTTATTATAAAGAAATAAATATACGTCACTCATTTAGCAAATTAATGTCAATTTAATTGCATCATTTATCTTCTCTTATCTTCTTCGTGGGTATTATTATTACTGCGAAAATTTTAAAGAATTTTTTTTACTACCCATACTATTCTCTCGCCCAAAAGGTCTATTTCAAACTTATTTTAATGCACACACACTACTAAATTGTTGTAATCGATTTTTTACTGTACATTCCGCTGACGTTTCCAATATAAGACTTATATATATATATAACTGTATAAATATATATACATATACATATATATTATATACAAATATATATGATAAACTGGCGCATGCGTAACACTTGTGAACCACGAGAGAACTCTAAACTCCCCTCTCAAGCGTAGCATAATATTTTTATTGACTAAACCGAAAGAGAGGGATACATACGCACACACACACAGTGAGAGGAGAATATTCTGTTAAAAAGTATTCAACATAGAAAATATTCTCTGGGTGTACAGTAAGGATATGTTTGCTGTACAAAATTGATGCATTACTGAGTCATTATTAATTAATATATAAACTTGTGTGTTGTGAAGATATTATGTGATTTTATTATTCATTTGGCATCACATATCAGATAAATAAATATACTTTTAGTGAGTGAGTGAGTGATAGTGAGATTCGAAAAAAGGTAAGAGAAAAAAAATCTACTGCTAGATTCAGTGTTTGTTGGATTTTGATGTATAAACCATTAGATAATTTTTGTTTGCGCCGTTCACTCCCTATCAAATTTCTCTCTCATTCTCTTTCTCGCTATTTTTTAACATAACACTATCGGAATTTTTATACTGTGTGTATGTGTGTGCGAACGTGTGTTTTTATTTCGCCTTAATTTTTCTGTTGTATGTGCTGCGTAGCATTTTTTTGTGTGTATTAAGCGGATATTGTAGAGAACGATAACACACTCAACGCGATTGTAGAGAGTGAATATGACTACGACATTATGTAGCCTTAAAGCTATTTGATTAGCCTTCATCTCTCATTAATTTCATTTTGTGTGATGAGAGAGTGAGAGAGTTAGAGACTTAGAGACCGAGAGAGATATATATATGTAAATTAATCATTCGTGTTTTTTTATCAATCGGTGTAATAGTTAATCCTAAACGAATAATGTTTTTTTAGTGAAGGAATTTATATGAGAGTGACAATAAAAAAATAAAACACTTTGAGGTTTTAGGTTTTTTATTATTATTATTTTACAGCATAGTAATAATGTTAAGCTGAAGTAAGCTCTCTCTCTCCTCTCTCTCTCTCTCCTCTCTCTCTCTCTCTCACCTCTCTCTCTCCCCCCTCTCTCTCTTTCTCTCTCTCTCTCCGTTCTATCGCGAAATTGATAGGTATTTCTTGTAATTTGTGCATTAAATTCCTTTCAATATCTCATACAGAGGTATATGTTTTCCAAAAAAATTATCAGTTAATTTTCTTCCTCTTTTTTCTGTGTACAGCGCGTTTCACAATATTTACGCTCACTTAAAATAGCGGACATAGCGGTATTTTTTTTAAAGAAAAGTACGTGTAGTGATTGTCTGCTGCTGTTTTAGAGAGAGAGAGAGAGAGAAAAAATTAGTAGAAAATCCAAGGTTTTTATTCCAAAAATTCCAAATTAAAATACAGAAAGTACAGGTATTTACTATATATATATATATATTATTGCTAAATAATATTTTGCTCTTTTAATGCAAGTTTCTGCAGCTGTGTTACAATGCCGATTCATTATGACTAATAACTTTCATTTTAATTATTACTACGCATATTTGTAATTTAATTTCATTTTAGTTTTTTTTTCGTTTAAAAAACAGTGAATAAGAAATTAGTTATACTACAGTATATATTATTTTTTTTGTCTGGTGTTCGTGTAAGTGAAATATAGAATTAATTATATTGTTATTATTATTATTACTACTAAATTATTAGTACAGTGCATTACCACTAGTATTATATAAATATAATGGCAGCCTATAATAATAATAATAATAATAATAATAATAATAATTAAAATAATAACCAAGTAATTTATATATTTATCGATCGACTGATTATTTTATTTTTAATTTATGCCATTAGTTAGTTAGTTAGCAGTAGTGTTGTTATCTTTTTATTTGTGTGTGTGTGTATCGCAAAGCAAAAACTTGTTTTTTTCCTTTCGAATATATCAGTATAAATAAATAAATATTTAAGTGGACCTCTAAAATTTATTTTCGAAAAAATATTCGATTTCAAATAATATAATAATAACATATGGTGTGTGAAAAAAAATTTCAGTTTAAAATTCAGCTCTACTTTTCTAATAAAAAAATTTATTGGAACACAACACACAAGTGAAATAAATAAATAAATTCTTCTGTAGCCTCTAATGGCACAGCCGTTTCTCTTTCATTCTTCCGTTTCTATCCAGAGTCTGCTATCTTTCTCTCTTTCTCTCTCTCTCTCTATCCGAAAGAAAAAACGCTGATAACTTCATTAAGTCTTTCAAGAGAGGGCACTATGATTATTGATTGACAATAAAGAACGCGGCGACACAAAACACAAAGAGAGAGATCGAAAGAGAGAGAGAGAGAGAGAACTGACTGACTAAATACGTTCCATAGTTTTTTTACAGATTATTATTCTCGTACGTGTGTTTCGTAGGCAACTAAAACCAAAAAAAAATAAATGAGTGTAAACGAGAGATAGACTTCTTCTTTATTCCTCTGACATTTATTAGCATCACATCACATCTCTCTCGGATCGCCCCACGTATAAATCAAATCCATTGATTTTTATCCAGTGTGTGTGTGTGTGTGTGTGTGTGTGTGTGTGTGTGTGTGTGTGTGTGTGCTATAGCAGTGTGTGTAGAATATATTATTATATTTATATTTTTTATTCTTAGATTAACATCTCTGTGTAACATAATTATTATTATTATTATTCTGTTGTTAGAGACAAGCGATAATAACTCTCGCAAACGCGGCGATCCATTTGCGGAGGAAGCGGCGATTAAAATTCAGTCCGGATATCGTGGCTATCGAGTGAGAAAGGAGTTGCGAAATAACAATAATAATACACCGAGTAATATGAAAGAAGACGAGGTTTGTTGCAGTGCGGAGCGAAGCGCACAGAATTTAATTTTGTTTCTTCTGTTATATTCTTTCTATTTTTCTTTGTTGTTGTCCATCTCTCCATCATCTCAGAGTATTTTTATTACTTCTCAGTAATAGTAGTAGTAGTAGTAGTAGTGATGGAATATCATCACAAGAGAATATATTAAATGATATATATATATATATATATATGTGTGTGTGTGTGTGTGTGTGTATTAGTGCGAAATGTCATCGCTATTAGCATTTTTAAAATAGTGTTGTCACTACTAATAAAAAAAACTTCAGTTCCGAGTATTGGAGACAGAGAGGCTTGAGCTATGAAAAAAATTAGTACTGTGTGTTGCTCTCAACTTAATTGAAATACAGAAATAAATAAAAAGTTTAATCGGAAATAAATTTTAAAAGCATTCGTAAATAAAAGATTATTTTATGTATTTTTAGATGGGAAACCAAAACAAAAAGAAATTTTTTATTCATATTACTTCCTAGAATTAAAGTGCCATTTTTGTACACACAATTTCTTATACAGTACTGTAAGTAAGTTTAAATAAACTCGGCTCAGAATTCAGAGACAAAATCCAGGAGAGCCTAAATATTATTTTGTTGGGTATTATTTTTTTGTTGTCCATTATTATTGCACAGACGTCGTCGTCCGAAATGATTTTTTGCTGTTGGTTTTGTTAGCAAAATCAAAGTCAAAATTAAGGATAAATGTCACGAAATACTATACTATACTATACTGTAATGTGTGTGCGAGAGTCGACACAAGAAATATTTAAAAAAAAGAGTTCTATATCTCTTTACTCTCTGTGTCCGTATAAATATATAAAATTGAGCTCACATTTATATTTTATTTTTTACTTTACAATGTTTCACGTTTTTTTTCTTATTTTTCTCTCTCGCTCTCTATCTCTCTCTGTATTGTATGTTTGATTTTAACTTTTAGTATTTTATAGAATACTTTGTAATAAAAAAGAGAGAGAGAGAAGAGATAGTAGAGTAGAAGCGAATATAACTAATACTTCTACTATACGTAGTAATACTAAAATTGTTAACCTATTTTTATATATATGATATTAAAAAAATAAGTGAAACTATAATCAATAAAAATCAAATTTATTATTTTTATGAAAAGAGCGTAGCGAATCGCATCGCACTCGCGCTCGCTCTATAGAAACACACCGTTAAGAGCAAATTTTTATTATTTTTTTATATATATATCCTTGTGTACGGTATGTGATAGTCTGTATGTAATAATAAAAAAATTAATCAATAGAATAATTTAAAAAAGACAAAAAACGCACAGCCAATCAATATCAAGAAACAAAATGTAAATAACGATTAGCGAGACGAACATTGACGACACACGCAATCAATTTCTAATTAATTATACTTTAATTAATTAGCATATAAAATACGGAATCGTTAAAAGTATCTAAAATAAAATAAAATAAAATAAAATTACGTGTGTGTGACTCACACACAAATTTTCAATGATGTTTTTTCTCGTTCTACTTGTCTCTCACTCTCTCATAAATTATTGATGAGAGTTTGCGAGAAAAAACACACACACACATGCACATCAAAACACACAGCAAAGCAAGCATTAAAAGAGAAAAAAAAGAAATAATTCTTTTAGTCGCAATAAAATGAGATAAACAATAGGGTAATTTATTTTACTTTATTTTTTAGTTTTTTTAATACTTTTTTATTTTCTCTCTCCTCTCCTCTCCTGTGTTTCTCTCGCCTTAACGCACACATACACACACACACACACACACTCGCATATTCTTCTCTTTGAAAAATATATGTATGCGCGCAAGCGAATTAGATTCCAAATCAAACAGACATTTTATCGTTACACACACACACACACACACTCACTCACACACACACACAACGTATGTGTGTGTTCAATGTGATTCTGTGTTAGAAAAATTCTGTGATATAGATTTCATTAAAAACGCTATATATATATTATTTTCTCTAACACACACATATCTAACATTTTACGTAATTGTTATTTACGAGAACCGTAATTACTTTTTAGGCCATAATTTTTATTTCACAACATACACACACACACAAAGATAAAAAAAATCTAATAATAATAATACAGTACTACTACTACTACTTTTAACGTTACTACTAATAATAATAATAAAAATACTAATAATACAGATGATGATGATAAAAAAAAACTCTACTATACTCTGGGTTTTTTTCTCTCTCATTTTGATTCTTGGTGTGTTTAATTATACACTTATGTTACACATCAATAGTTTAATAGCGCGCTGCGCGCAAAAAAAAACTCGGGTATCTTTTTTTTCATTTATTATATTCTTTCCTCTTCCCTCTATTTTTTTCCCATTATATTCGCCGAAAAACACTCGTGTCTCTCGCTGTGTTCATCAAACACACAAAAAAATCGCACACAATTGGTTCTTTTGGATTGTTGTTACTGTTGTTGTCTCTCTTTTTTTCTCTCCTCTGATGGCTATACTACTACTGTTACTGTTACTTCGCTATAACTGTAGAGCACAATCGATCCTAAAGAGCAGGACGTAAACAAAGCGGCCACAACAATACAGGCAGGATTTAAAGGATACAAGGTTCGCAAGGAGTATAAGAAGCAGAAATCGGAAAACAGTAGTAGCGACGAAGGAAGCCCTAAAAAGTCGGCCGCTATTTCGGATGAAATCGTAAATCAATCAATAAAAATACAATATAAATACAATACAATATATAATATAATATAATATAATATATTGAAAAATAAAATAATACTAATTGAAATAATAATAGCAGCAATAATAATAACAAAATAAAAAGATAGAGAAAAATTATTTATTACCGTACTTATTATATGTTTCCGCTTTTTTCCTCGTTTTTATTTTTAATACTTTTGTTTCTTACTACACAATTAAAATTACTTATTTTATTAATACATAGTTTAGTGACGGAAGCATAAACTATTATATTATTTTTTATAATTTTTAATTTAGTTTTTGTTGTGTTAGTTTTTTATTATAATTATTATTTCTTTTTGTATTTTTTTCTCTCTCTATTATTACAAAATACTTGCGCAACACAGTAATAGATTCTGACATATCTGATGAAACACTTAATAATTTCTTTGCTCTCAATTCACTGTTAGGACCAGATCGATCTAAACGATCCGGAAGTGGAGAAGGCGGCCACAAAAATACAGGCCACATTCAGAGGATACAAGACCAGAAAAGAAACTGGTCCTACAAGTTAAGGATTATTATTGCAAGCAAAATGAAAGACAACGTCAAAGTCAATTAAACAATATAAATATAAATATAAATAATACAGCAATCAATTATTAAAATATACAACACAACAACAACAACAACAACAACAACAACAACAACAACAACAACAAAAATTATTAACGAAAAATTATTGAAAAGTGAAGTGAATTTCAACAAACATCTATTTACACACACATACAAAAATAAGTGAAAAATATATATCATTTTATATCATCAGTAGTGGCGGTGGCGGTGACTGTTGTTCTCAATTTCAAGAAAAGTGGTTCGATTTCTAAAAAAAGACTATTATTTAGTGAAAAAAAAAATTATTATCACTACTGTTTTGTTTTCAGAGTAGAAATTTATTTTTCTTCTGCTCTTCTTTTTTAATAATTTATAATTCTTCTTAACAGTGAAATTTTAGCAGCAATTTTTTAATCGAAAAAAATTTAATTAAGTTCTAAAAAAAACGAAAAAAATATTCCTAAACTTAACTAAATTTATTTTTTTCCCATTTCAGTATTTTAATTTCAAATTATTATTAGCTCGTATAGTTAGCCATAAAAAATAATACTTATTAATTAATTAATTAATTCAAATTCTAAACTGAATTATATTAAACCATAGCAATAATAATAATTATCGGTACACACATAAGAAATGAAACAAAAAAACGTATATATATATATAAATTATAGATTCAATTGATTTCCATTTATTGGTACTACTAATATGCGGCGGACACTAAAGACATTTTTCGATACTTTAGTATAAAATTATAAATATAATAACGTTAAATGATGTTTCGTACAGCACTACAGTGTTCTTAAAAAGAAATTTTTATCTTTTGCTGCTGCACACCCATAAATAAATGATTACTCAATAGGTGTGTACACATACATACACACATACAGAGAGAGACACTCGTCGATTTTTCCGTATAATTCCGACAATAATGAAACAGTTAAACCATCGCGCACTCAATAGAAAGTCTGTTTAGGTTATCTAATATGTTTTGTGCCGCACCAGCAGTACATTAAAATTCTTTTAACCCAACAAAAAAAAATGCGAGAATTAATATAAATGTCGAGATGATATTTTATTTTATTTTGCACACATCACACGCGTCACGCTTATTCTAAAGTACATACAC
>JAQIVF010002927.1:0-10094 GCA_034698365.1 Steganacarus magnus | reverse complement strand
TTTGCGGATGGGTGCGGGTCGGATAGAACTGTAATTAAATTTTAGCGGATGGATGCGGATTGTGATTTTTCTCATCCACGCCCAGCTCTACCCCAAACAACGGGAAAACATTTAAAAACTTAACTGCCCTAAACCGTGCAAAAACTTCAAACTACACTATAGGAACCTCTACTACAAACTACGAAATTTTTATTTTCTATAAATTTTTGGAATCATAGCTAAGATTCTGTAGTTATGTTTAAATATTTAAATTTAAAGCTATTCTAAAACATTTTAAATATTCTTATGCTTTAGATATGAGAATTTAATGACTGAATCTGTTAGCATAAGTTTCCAAAAAATCTAGACTTGAAAATATATGTTTAATTTAATATTTTATATTTTTAAATGCATAAATATGAATATTTTAGATTTTTTCATAAATAAAATACTTTGCTCTGTTAATAATTAAATATTACAAAATGTTATCTCTAGTTGTAAATTTTGAACATAAATTAAATGAAAATGATTCTAAATAAATGTTTATGTAAGCTTTAACTAGAATTGCTAACATAATAACTACAATTTATTATTAGCAACGAATCTAAGACGTAATTTGATTTGTTCTAGATTTTAAGTTACTCGGAAATGTTAAAAATCGTCGTTTTTAATCTATTTGTTTTTATGTTTTGAGAAATTGCATGCGTAACTCTCCATTAGACTTATGAGAAACTATAATTAACAACTCTTATCTAATTTTTATTTATGACTGCATTTATCATTATATTATGATAGAAAAGTATTGTAATACTTTAATTTGTAAAAGAATTTAACGCTTCTAACTTTGTAAAACATTAATTAATTCTAGTTATATTCTTAAAATAAATTCAAATGAATTATTTATTAGAAAAAAATATTAAAAAATTAGTTAAAAATGTAGAAATTAGTAAATTAATAATACTACTGAATTCCTGTGATGCAACCCAAAAATTATTTCATAGTGATATATATCCAATGCCTTTCGAATGTTTGGTAAGTATTTATTATTACGTTTTATAGAAATAAAAAATAATAGTACTTTTATTCGTTTTCTAATAAAAATTTTGAATGTGAAATTAAGGACAAGTATCGTAACTAAATTTGTAAAATGTCTGAAAGTAAATTAAAAAATATTTCGAATTTATACTTACTATAGACTTTAAAAATTTTAGACTTACTATATTTTTTCCATTTTAATAAAAAAGTTTTTATATAATTTAAATCACCTATACTTTAAGAGAAACGCAAATGAAGAAACTAAGAAGGAGTTTATCAGAAATTGTTTGATGAAAAATTCTGCAATGTTTAATCAATTACTTATACACACCAATCAAAACATTGCTGCTTTAATGATAGACCCAACAGTCATTGATATAATTGATTTAAGTCGTTTAGATCCGAGAACTGGAAAATTATTATCGCATTGCCAATGTATCGACACTGATCCTCGAAATGATATTCTTATTCAGTATGAATCAGAAAATTCGGCACAAAAATCGAAAAACAGCTTTACTATGAATAAAACTCCGCGTGGTTATTGTCTTCTTATAAATAACTATCTTACTTATGGCACATTTAAAGAAATGCAACGCTTTAGAAATATTTTTTATCAGTTGCACTTTGAGGTGATTATGAAGAATAACTTGAGTGCAAAACAAATCCTGGAGATTCTAAAAAATTTGTCGCAAGGAATATCTGTTGGGCCTGACAATGAACATCAAGCGTTTATTTGTATGATCATATCGCACGGCACAGAAAAGAGCGAGATATTGTGCTTTGATGATGGAGAGGGTCAACAAACGATTGAAATAAAAGCAATTTGCGATCTTTTTGATGATCAGAATTGCCCAAAATTATTTAGAAAACCAAGACTATTTTTATTTAATTGTTGTCGCAGCGGTAATATATAAATTTTTTAATTGTTGCAAATTTTTAGTCAATTAATTTGAACTGTAAATATTCAAGAAATGGAACAAACTGATATAAACAACAAGCTAACCACAAGTTATAATCCAATACAATTTAAATTACCCGAAATTCCTGACTTTTTAATTTGCTATTCAACTTTACACAGTAAGAATTAAACTCAGAGTTTTGCGATCTGAAACTAATTTTTACAAATTTTAAGCTCACAACGCATACGTCAGATGGGATTATGGTACAGAGTTTGGCCGCGTTTTATCACAATCTTTGGTTGAAAAAGCTTCGAGCAGAGATATTAACTCTATATTCACTCGAGTGAGCTTTAAATTATTAACAATTGAAATTTATTAAAATATATTACTTTTAGACAAACAATTATTTGCAACGAAAACAACCATTTTCTTGGTCGCAAAGTTTATCTAGTGATTTATATTTTTCTCCGTTTAATCCATACATACTTGAACTAAATTACGAGGCCTATGCAGATAAGAATGAGGACTCAGACCTCAAAGCAATGACATCTCCGTTTAAGTATGAAAATAATTTTAGCGAACAGTGCGTGTTAGGAGATGGAGCTTTTTCCACAGTATTCAAGTCGAAACACAATTTGCAAAATAACTTCTTTGCAATTAAAAAAGTTTGCTTTTTATACGACAGACAAACTTTTAAGACCATTAAAAACGAACTGAAACTTTTATCACTTCTCAAAAGTGACTTCGTTGTAAAATATTTTGATTCATGGATCGAAGAGAATTATTATATAGACTCATACAGTAGAAAAAAATCTCAACACCTTAGCTCTGGTAATAATTTATATTCTAAATATAACACTCATTTATTGCACATACAAATGGAGTTGTGTTCGATAACATTAAGAGAGGCTATCATTGTTATCGAACATTGCAAAACAACTAGTAAATCATCACTTGTTGGTTACTATATTTCAAATGAATTAATGATCGAAATATTAGAATGCGTACAATATTTGCATTCGCGATATCCATCTATAATTCATCGAGACTTGAAACCAGAAAATATATTATTAACAAACTTTGTTAATAATAGATTTATTAGATTATCTGATTTCGGTTTATCTACATTTCACAAATCTGCAGATCATTCTCATACAAAGCTTATCGGAACCAAGAACTACAGAGCGCCAGAAGTTAACAACTCTTCGAGATATACCACTAAAGCAGATATCTATAGTTTAGGGGTTATTATGCAAGAATTATTTGGTATCGATTTGTGTCGGTTAGTCGTTATCTATCAAATAATTTTACATTACATTACATTACATTACTTTACGTATCATTGCTTTAAACTTTTAATGCAATCAGTAATCTTTACAAAATTTTTAGTGCACATAATGACGGGGATGTGTTAAAAGTTAAAATGAAGAACATTGCCAGTCTGTACATGAATTTACTTCACGTTTCGCCAGATGTTAGACCGACATGTGACCAAATTTTGACTGAAATACGTTTATGTAGTTTACAGCAAACCGATATTTTAAGCGACGCACAATTCCTTAGAATTCTTAATAATCCTAAGATTTATTCTATTGAAGAAAATTTTGTTGAATGTTTCATTAAAAACAAACTCAAATTTAATAAACTTAATTTGGGTGAAATCAAAAATAATGAAACATCTTTGGCGATGTGTCCTAATTTACATGTTTAATTATAACTACTAAAACTCACTATGATTTAGTTAAATATACTTAACAAATTCTATTCTAACAAATCTAACGCATTCTATTATTGTTGTAATATTTTCAAATAACTAAATCTGATTGCATTATTAAGAATTAATATTATTCACAACTTTTAAAAAACAAGATATAATAATCAAAAGTATTGACTATCTGTTTATATTTCACATTTAAGTATATGAACATTTTTTAATTAATTAAAATTATAATTCTTGCGATGTGTATTGTTTCAGACTAAAATAAATTTATTTAATTTCAAAACCTATCGTATAATTTAATATTATCGTTCAAAAATGATAATGGTTTGATATAACTTTGTCTTTATAAACATAGTTTTTAATGATCCGGTTTTGATAATTTTAAACCATAAAAATCTTTAGTCAGCATTGAAATCTCGTAACCTTGTGTGCGAAAACACGCATAGATTTAATAATTTAGCCTTAAACTATACTAAGATCAAGGATAAAAACATATAGTATTTGTGTTAAAATTGGTTATCATTGATGAGCATTATTATTCCGTGTCACTCATTTTAATTAACTTAAAGAATATTTTTAACAATGTCTGGCACTCATAAGTTTGAGAATAAAGTAGTATTAGTGACTGGTTCTAACTCTGGAATCGGCGAGTCAACTGTCTTGCTATTTTCTAAATTGGGTGCGAAAGTGGTGGTGACGGGAAGGGATAAACTCAAGAATGAGTTTGTGGCTAAAAAATGCGAACAAGTTTCACCGTTTAATTTTAAGGTTAGGTCTCTTTAACATTATTTTAATTGTTAAATTAAATAGATTAGTGTTTTAGCCATTAGAGGTGGTGGCAGACATCGGTAATGAGGCGGATGTCGACCGACTGGTGGATGAAGTGATCGCTAATTATGGTCAGTTGGATGTACTCGTTAATAATGCAGCAAAAGGTGGTGGAAGTGAGAGCGCGTCTTTACAAGAATTCGACGATTATATTCATATGAATTTGCGATCAGTGTATCAGATTTGTTTAAGGGCTCAGCCTTTCCTCGAAAAATCAAAAGGCGCTATTATTAATATTTCAAGCATCAATGCGTTAAAACCTGTATGAAACCTATATTTTTTTTATTAAACCATTTTATCAAAAAAATAATCCACAACTTGACTTGTTTTCTAATTTACCGGATTTATTGATAGTTTCCTCCAATTGCTTACTGCGTGTCTAAAGCTGGCCTCGATATGCTCACTAGAAATTTGGCTTTGAATTGGGGTCCGAAAGGTATTCGCGTTAATGGCATAAAGTAAGAGTTCGACAAATATTTGTTGTTAATGTTTTAAAATTCATACTGACTTCTTTTTGTGACACGATAGTCCCGGACAAATCGACACACCGATATGGTATCTCGACGATACTGGTAAGAGTCGGCAACAAATCGATGACATGTGGAAAGCTGTGGACGCTAAATATCCAGTGCGAAGAAGAGGTTATCCGGAAGATATAGCAAAGGCTATAGTTTTCTTGGCATCCGATGACTCTTCTTTTATTACAGGCGTTAATCTTAAAGCTGACGGAGGGTTTTTAGATTCACCATCTTTGATATGGAATTAAGATTAAGAATTCGCAAAATAGTCTAAAAAATTGCTATTAATAATAACTTTAGCTTATAATGTAAATTAATTCAATTCAATAATATTTAAAAGTTCACAAAAAATTACAAAAACGTCACGTTTGAATGTCGTATGAAAAGAATAACATTTATGAAAGTATTGTTAAAGTGTAACACCGGACATTAAAATGATAAGAGATTGTATTGTTGTCATTAATGAGATTTTTGAATTCATGTAATTTTCCGAAAATAATGTACAAAAATAAAGTATGGACTGGAAAATAATTTGTTTCAGGATTGCCATCCATATTTACATTGGTATTATAATAATCGCATTGATTTGGTGGTTTTACTGCTATTACACCGATAACGATGTATTTTTGAAAGTATCGCCAGAACCAACTTTACGGACATTTTTGCGATTTTTTTTCTATATAACCGCGAAAATAATTAAAGACAGAGCGTGTGAATGGATTTTCATTTTCTTATTACCATTGGTCACAGCGTATTTGGTCGAATTATTTAGAGAAAATAATCGATTACAGCATCAAAACCAACATTAATACAATATAATTAATTAATATATCTTATTATTACACTGATTAAATTATTGAATACGTTTTTTAATTTCCAAATTTTTTAAATTTAAAATGTGAGCTCAAAAATCTCCCTTAAAATTATTGAGTTTTTAAAAAATTATAAAATGTGATTTTTCAACCCACTCCTACTCTTTGTGCAAAAACAATAAATAAATAAAATATTCGCAATAACTGTTTTGAGAATTCTGAAATTTTTCGTATCAATATTCAGTCATCTCTATAAGATATTTGGTAACCACTAATTTACATATAACTGTGATAATTTGTTTAAAAATCTCTCTAAATTCTGCATTTAAAAAGATAAGCTAAAATGTATTAATTTGAATGTATCTTAAAGGTTTTCTCAAGCTTTCAATTGTTAAGAATTTATTCAAAAAAATTATTATAATTTTAACTAATTTGTTGCATTGCATTATTGTAAGTAAAACAATGAATAAAAAATAGCTAAAATTAAATTTGGTTAGAAAATGAGCAAATTATAACGCTTTTGATTAATTAAGATAAAGAATAATTGCGATAATTTGAACACTTGATATAATTTCGATTTAATGAACTGGAAATCAATTATCATTCACTTTTCGATCGATGTATTAATTGGACTCGTATTAATTAGCTTCTTTTGGTGGCTTTATAAGTATACTCGAAGCGAGACGTACACCGAAACACCGCACGAACACGAAATACCGCGTGATTTGTCGAAAACTCAGCGAATAATTGTATTCATAGTGTCAAAAGTGGTCGCACTTGGAATATCTAATGTGTTAGCGATTGTGCTCTTTCTCTTTATTTCTGCAGTATTCGCCGTCATTTTACGTCAAATGTTTAAAGATTCGCAACGTATTAGTAAGGCATAAAAAAATTAATGCAATCCAACTTTAATTTAAGTTATTGAATAATTTCTGAATAAAATGTTGTAATTAACAAAATAAAAGTAAATTACGAGGTTTTACTAAGCTTGAGTTAAGAAAATTCAACCAGAGAATCGATGTTTGAAAAAGATTTTCAAAATTTTAACACAAAAATTCTAAACCCTTTTTGTGGCCTTAGTTATTGTTGCGGTCGTAGTTTCCAAATATTTTGAGGGTCAGCCTCGACCCCCTCTGAGAGTCGAAAATAGAAAATCATTGCTTATTTCAAACTTCTATTTTAAAATATTCAAGTTTCTATTTTCTATTAATTAATTAATGCAATGAAATTATATAGCACTGACTCGTGAATATCAAGTTTAGAATTTTTCAATAAAAAGAACAGTACATGCAAAACGAAATTTAATACAAAATCTTAAATTAAAAAATTTACATCGGATTTAGACATATTTAATTTGTTTTTTCAAATTAATAAAAAATGATGTGCTATAGTTTTGAATTTTCGATAATATTATTGATATTTCTCATCCAGAATATAGTATGCGATTTGGACAGACCAACCAAACACGAACTCGCGACTAACAAAACGATTTACATGTACACTTGCGTTCAGAGAGGAGTTTGCAAAGAATATACCGAACAAAATGCGTTAAAACATATTGACTGCCAAACACTGTGCGACATGTCTTGGAAGTGGGCTCAGAAAGATGTATTCGCCGATCCGTTATTTACTTTACCGCCGATGCAAGAGGTGACCGAACAGAATGAAGTTTCTGAACCGCAGACTGGAAATGGAAATGAGACGACGTTTAGTTCAATTGATTCGAAACCAATTCGAGAGGGAAACGAGATGCGCGACAGTCCCTCACTCAATGTGTCGCATGTCGGCAAAGAACCGGACACAGTGTTTAATGAAGGTGTTTACAAATCTGATGATCAATATTACGTAGAAAAGCCGAGACGTAAACACAAAAAAGCGTCAGATAGTAAAAAGTCATTGGTTAAGGATAAGAGTGGTGTCACACCTGCCGAGAATGTGTAGAATATATGTCTGTTTCAGTTATTAATTTCTGCTCATTTGTTAAGAAATACGATACACACTAAAATGATTAAAAAATCAAAAGTATGTTAACAAAAGAAAATATGAGTGTAAAAATTTTAATAAAAAGAACACCTATTTTTCTTTTCATATAAGAACACCTATTTTACTTTGAACTCTTGAAATAAGCAAATACTTTGTAAATAACGTTAGATAAATAACGAAAATAAAATAATAGGTTAAGTTTTATACTGTTCACGCTATTTATAAAAAAAGTTAAACATTGGTTTTATATCCAAAAAATGAAAGGGATGTGCTTTTCATTAATATGCAAAGATTCTTTAGGCTTTGTTAAATGTTTGTTTCTGATAGCTTCGATTAATTATAAGTATTATTAAGATCGTGATGTTCAACAATTGTGTCAACAAAATATAGAATAACACATATTTTTTTGAATAACTTTTAAAACAAAATCAAATAAATATATGACTAATATTTCGATAAATTTAAATAAAATTAATCGTAATCACACTTTTAATAAATATTAATTAGACTCAAATAAAATATAGATTTTTGTTTAATTAACATTGCATTATCTAAATGTTATAAAATTTTATAGAAAAACGATACAGTTTTAAGTAATTAGCATTAAATATAAAAACAACGCATATTTTCAATTAATTAAGTCTATTTTCTTCGACCAAACAATGGGATAATTCCACCAATCGGTCCGAATCCACCAGTTTTGACACCTCCAGGTCCAAAGCTAATACTACGCCCGACAGCAAAACCACCCGCAAGGCCACCGCTTTTGCCATCGAGACCGAGACCGAGTCCTCCATCGAGACCTTCTAAACCAAGGCCACCAAAAATTGGATCAGCCATGGAATATGCGATTAACGCTGCAAATACTACGCACAACTACCGGATGTCAAAATGCATAAATTAATTTTGTTAACAATTTCACATTATTTTGAACAACTATTGTTAGCTCTTAATTTTATACATTTTACAGAAATATAATTCTAGCAATAACTGATATTTTGAACCTCTAATACACCTCTAAACCTTCTATTATGGTTAACTCTTATGAACAGAAATGAACTCGAAGAATGTTAAGTTGACTCTAATAATACTACTATATTTTATTAATACGTCTACAACTTTTAATCAGTTTTTAAAACACTTTTTTCGTTAAAAATAGTTTAGATATGTCTAAAGATAAATTAAAATTTAAGCATTTATAATCTTTAACAGTTGTTGGCCTATTATCATGTTAGAGAAAAATCTTTAAATTTTCTCAAATTTTCTGCAAATTTAGACTATAAGCGAACCGAATTTGATTTGAAAATTAACTGACAATGCAAAGTAGAATTTAAGAAAATGAGTGACAGTAACAGTTACTATATTTTAATTGAAAGTTTTAAAGCCAAAAAATTGTTTATAAAATTTACCATTGATTAACAAATAAAACACATTGAAATATCTTAGTAAAAGCTTTATTTGAAATATCATTCTAGAATTAAGCGATTTACTAGTTGTTTTTAAAAAAAATTAAAAATAAGATGAATAAATATTACATACCATTACTTTTATCATTTTAAAGTTCGTTTTATTAGGTATCACAAGAACTTTTAATCAACACAACATCGACTACAAAAGTTTTAAGAGTAACGGACAAAATAATTTTGTATATATAACATTTAAAAAACTATGTGACATTGACTTTTCGCATAAACATCATTGAAATGCAAAGGATATTCGCTCAACGAGTGACTTAATTTCTTAAGGAAATTGCTGAGTAAATTTCAGAAAACAACGATTAATTGGCAAAAAATTTATTTATTTTGCCAATTAAATAAATAAATTTAGATTTATGTTAATAGGTTTTTTATATATATTCTTACGAAACAAATTCTTTTATTTTGTTTATTTGAATAGGATAATCAACTCAACCTTAAGTTTAAAACCTAAAATTAAAACCTATAATGTATTTAATACGATTCATTAAATTTACTTTCAAAACTTTAACTTATATTTTAATGGTAATATTGTTTATTGACAATTAGTTAATTGAATGAGAGTAAAAATTGATGAATTGAGGTCAACATAAAATTTGAATAAGAACAAATGTAATTAAATTTATATCAGTGTTTAATTCAATATTCAATTACTGTAATTTACAAACACAGATTTGTGTACAAAATAATCTATATTTGATAGTATATATTAAATCAATGTATTGTCAAAATTATTTTAATTATTGTTCATTTTTAAATGCTTTTAATGTATAAGAACTGAGAATGGTTTGAGTTCCAGTCGGGAATCGAGAGATAACTGCGTTTTGCAAGCAACACAATAAATG
>JAQIVF010002926.1:0-10096 GCA_034698365.1 Steganacarus magnus | reverse complement strand
CTTATGTGAGCTGGGCTCAGTGACCACCGAGCTTCGAGCTTGAGCTTCAAGCTCCGTGACATCAAAAAGTCGAGCTTTAAGCTCCGCTCAGCTCAAGCTCACTCTGAGCTTTTTGCCATCACTAGTAATATTGAATTAAAAAACATCGCAGCTAAAGAATTTTTTACAATTAAAATTAACTTTTAAAATGTATTTTCAGTATTGGCTACTATAGAAACAATGCATTTTGTTTTTAATGAAGATAATGAAGACTTGTAGTAAAGTTCTACCACTTATTAGTCCCGCGAGACATTGAAAATAAAAATAAGCAGAAAACTTTTTAATATTATATAAAAAAAAGAGAGCTTAACTCTAATATGAGAGAATAATATTGAAAGTTACTAAAACTATAACAATAAAAATTCTAATATTCTAATAAATATTTGCACGCATAAAAAATATTTGCGAATCTATGCAATATTTGCAGTTCACACCAGTGCAGTACACTGTACTGTAACAGTACTATACTGTATATATTACGTTATATATAGTGTAGAGAAAATAAGTTCATCGTAAGTAAGCACATGATATGTATACTTCTATATACCGATCGCTACGTACGCATCTGTGCGCACTCATGGACCCGATTCTAACCCATGACATTTCAAAACCAAAGACGTTTCCTTTAGCTTAAATCATGTATAAATAAAATACGGAAAACGCGAAACGGAAAAACCAAAAAAAACACAAAAATAAAATAAGCTAAAATGGAAAACTAAAACTGCGCGCTCAATACAAATCAACCCAATTGTTTGCGTGCGTGCGATCGAAGCAAAAATTTTCAATATAAAAATATTGAGAGTTGGTTAAGAAAAAAAAAGTGTGATTCTAGACGATAATATTACTATAGAGTTATGCAATTATTTTTTCTACTATACGTTGCATTAAAGTCA
This sequence comes from Steganacarus magnus, assembly GCA_034698365.1. Classification (NCBI taxonomy): domain Eukaryota; kingdom Metazoa; phylum Arthropoda; class Arachnida; order Sarcoptiformes; family Steganacaridae; genus Steganacarus; species Steganacarus magnus. Next base: position 9,164 of record JAQIVF010002926.1, on the reverse strand, counting down.
AACATCAGAGATGCATAATTTAAGCCGCTTTTTTAAGTTGAAGTGTTTTATATATCATCGATGAGTAAATTATAGATCGTTTGGCAGGTTATATATTTTTTGAAGTGATAATAGTTTAGCTCTCAATTTTATTACGAGAGAAGAATAGTTATGGTCTATGAGTGGTGCACTAAATTTCTATATATATATATATTGGGTATGCTTTAATCATCGTTAATATTAATCTTAGATATTGTTATTATGAGTGCGTGCGGTTTGTGTTGACTTAATAATAAATCTCGTTTCTTATAAACAACATGTACTCACTATTGTAGTAAATTATTATTTTTTTATTGTGTCGCAAGCAAAATGTCTTCTTAATCCATTTAAACACAATAGCTTAACCATATTAGTGCACTAAAAAAAGATTAAAATATAAATTTATTCATTTAAATTTATTTACTTTTTTCTCGCAATTCTTCTCAATTTTTTTATTAATTTAAAATTCAAATTTAGTTCTGACGATATTATATGCAAAACTGTTATCAAAAATTTTAACACTCATATAAATTTAACACTCCATTTATATGCATAATTGGTGCTTAAAATTTGCATTAATAGTCAACTTTCGAAAAATTTAAAATTTTATTATGCAGATTGCGAATCATAACACTCAAGAGTGAAGTTTGCAGGTAAAATGTTTTGGGTTTCGATTAGTTTTAATGGTCATTTTTTTAATATATATTTCCGCGGACCATAAGAATCTATTCAAAATACTTTTATTGTAATTTATGAAACTGCATAGTTATATTAAATTATTAAATTTTATTATTCGTATATTAATTCCAGAGTTTTTCACATTTTTTGCTCGAACTTTGAAAATTTTTTGATCCAAATCTAATTAAAGCTAATAATTCCTAAAATTGCAGCATATATTATTGATTTATAAAACTAGTCATTTTCAAGTTACTAATGTTTAAAATCGATGAGCTAATAATTTAATGAACTCACTTTATCTGAAATTAATTTAATTAAAAAAATTATTTAAAAGCTGTCTATTAAGGCCAGACATGATGGCATTTTTAGAAAATTAATAAAATATTTACAGTGCAGTGAGTTTCAGCTAAAGATAATTAAATTAATTTTCAAAAGAATCGACTCGACATTACAGTGTATTTAAGTTTTACTTTTATGATAAAATGTTGAAAAAAAGACACGCAATACCAACAAATATATATATATATATAAATATAAATTTTTCAAATTACACTGGCAGTAGCAATGAATTAAAACAACGTATAGTACCAGTATTGTGTAAGTATGTTCTCTCTCTGTTTTTACGAGTTAGTCATAAAAATAAAATGGTATTTTAGTTGATTAGAGAGAGTTTTTGCTCGCAGAGAGTTAAGTAATGAGGCTAAAACCGAACAAAATCAGGTCTAACCCCAAAGGCTCGATTGCATTGGCAAAAATATATACTCTAAACTAAGCTAAATAATCAATGTTTATACTAATAATATTATATGAACTAAAATTAAAACGTTTCAACGAGTGGCAACACTTTTAATAGAATTAAAAAAGTTAAAAACAAAATTTTAATCAATTTAGCCCAAAAATCGGTATCAATAATTAATATGTTTATTTATCTTTTGAGTGTTATTTTAAGTTCAAAAATTCAAAAAATAGAACCTCGTATTTTAGTGCGCGTTTAAAAAAAACGTTTAAATAGTTTAATTAGACTATAAAAAAGAAAGTATCAGTTTTACGGAATGTAAAATGAATTCATTGACTTTTGCTGAGATAATTTTAGACAAAATTTTATGCTTCATAGTAACAATTTTAAATTTTATTAAAAAATAGTTTAAGCTACAAAAATATTTAAAGTATACAGTAACGTAACTCCAGTAAAGCTGAGTTTTACCAAAAGAAACAATGAAACCATTGAAAAATTTTAATGTTAAGACATAAAAAAATAAGTGAAATACCAATCTATTTTGATGCATATATTATTTAGTTTTCGATTGCATTCGGTTCGACCGTATCGGGTGATTGAAAAAATTCAAGCACAACAGAGAATTAATATAAATTTTGAGATATTCAGCAAAATAAAATAATGTAAATTATTACAAAGATTTATTCAGTTTAAAGTTTCTTCGTTTTCAACACAAATACATAATCATTTGCGTAAATACCTTATTAAAAAATTACTAAATTAAACGCGTTTTTTATATAATGACAAGCTTTAAATATTGTAAGACATTTAATGTAAAATCTCAAACTTTAATACAGTTATCCGTTTTCGGGTAATTTCGGCCGATGCTATTCGAAACGCAATTTATATTTATACATGTTGCAAAAAATTCTCCATAAATTTGCAAATATATTTTTGAGCAAAACAACGTCTTAAGAAATGCTAAGCTAATATTTTCGACAGATATATTTAAGAATATAGTCTCAAAAATTTTCAATGCAATGGCGCATACCAAACAATATAACTTTCTTAAATATCTGTCACATTAACAGATTACGTCTAAATCCTGTATATTCTGTACTAGAGGTTGAAAACGGGTCCCATGGGAAGCGGGAGGGAGTGGGATTAAGTACAAAACACACGGGATGGGAGGGAAAGGGATTAGAATAAAAATTTTCGGGATGGGCGGGATTCCCACAAAATCCCGCATTTAAACATAATTGAAGAAATAATCGCTTAATTACGATGAGTTTTCATAACCCAGCAAAATTTTGACTGGTTTTTTAAAAATAATTTATTAAAAACAACTATATTTATTTCAATGAAAATACCATGTAAGATATACTTATATTTTAAGTTAGATTTTCTTACGAACATTATTAATATTTTATACTTCTCATTAAAATTTCAATAAAAATAGAACTTTGCAGGAATTATGGGCGGGAGCGGCGGGAATGGTAATTTATCCTCTGCGGGAGTGACCCACGGGAATTGAAAATTTTTACTGCGGGCGGGAGTGGGAGTGTAAATATGAATATTTTTCAACCTCTATTCTGTACCACTGTATAATTTTACAAATATTTGGCAATTAACAGTATTTATTAAGCCAAGAGAAATTAATTATATAAATTGACATTGTTTTCATTGTACAATAGAATAAGTTCATATCAAATTTTCAACATTCTAGAAGTTTTACTAAATAAATCAATTTAATTATTCCATATAATCGTTAGTAAACACAATCTTTGCGCGTAAATAAAATTAGCATATAAACTTAATTTTTCATCAAACTTTTTTTTGCCAAAGTTTCAACCCTTTTGTTACTTTCAAAATTAAACTTTAAGTATTCGTGAAAGTTTGCGAGAATTCTGATAAGAGAGTCAAGAGAGAAAGATCTCTCTAAAATTTCCAATTAAAGGAATGTAAAATAATATTCAATATTTCAATTTTTTCATTCGGTCAGCCAGTCATAAGTAGCGTTAAGTTAAGGTTTTTAATAAAATATTTAAAATAATAGCATAGTTTAAGACGTCCTATGGTGCCTAATAATTATGATTTAACGTGCAAACAGATACGAAACAATGAGCTCGAGCCCAGTTGATCACTGAAAATGTACATTTACTCTGTACGAACAATTAGGTAATTGTGTGTTTAAGTCACGTTGCGCTTCCCTATCGCGCGCTCAGAGCTGTATTGTTATTGTTTTTTGATTTTTTCTCAATTAAAACGAGCATTGATTAGACGCGCTATAGTTTTTATTGCCAGATAAATTATTTTGTCTATTGTTGTATCAAATAATGAAAAGGCTAAATGTTAGATCAGATATAAACAATAATGCGAACGATTTTTTTACAGCGAACAAAAATACAGTGATTTATAGAAAAAGTATATACGGTGTATTACGCGAACAATGCACAGCAGCATTGATTAAGTTTTTATAATTTTTATTTGTTTTGTTCGTACAATGACGTCAAAGATAAATAACTTTATAAACTATAGATAGCTTTTTAGCTCATACTCCGTATAAGCAATAAGGTTTATTTGACGTAACGATTAGACTTGATTAATGTTGGATTAAATTAATGCGGTTATAAGCAGAGTTTTTTTAAGTAAAAATTTTGTATAAAAAAACTAATCTCTTCAACATATAATACTTTTAATATTTGACCCATTTTGTTAAAGAGCCCAGAATATATAATAAAATTAATCGTCAATAAATGGTTTAAATCATTCAAATACTATACAGTAACGATTGACGATAAGTTGGGTTTTAATTTAATTAAAAGAGTGGCTATAAAGTTCAAACTATTTTTAATATATCTTTTTATGCGATACTTTGTACTTAAAATAAGTAAATTAGTCAGAATAGCTCGCATAAAAAAAATAACACTAGCCATAAACAAAACAAAAGCAAAATCAAACGATAAAAGAATTTGAAGCCTATAATCAAGTTTGAAATAAAAGACAATTAAGACGCGATTTTATTTCTGCGCTCACGCTTACCAGAACTATGGGCACGATTGACGTCGGAGGTAATATATGATCCCTGTGTTGGCCTAAATTGCATTCAGGCTTTACTTGCGATGTGCAGTGATTGTGAAGCTGTGTACGAGAGAGAGAGCGAAGTGATGTGTATGAGAGTGTGAAATTTGAAACCATGGCAATAAATAATGCGAAAGATTTACTATCTTAATTTACCGTCATTTGACACCAACGACAATGCAGTCCAGTGATGCCATTGTAGGATTTAATTGGTTTCCTGCATTTGCCGCATTTGCCCGTACAGTTTCCCTCAGTCCAATGGTGTCCAAACGTCTGTTACAAATATATAGTCAATTGTTTTTTTTGCGAGTCAAAAATAATACTTGTACTACAATTTTCAATACGTCTTTCTACTATTTTTTTCCATCAGATGCTATGCTACTAGAATTTTTTATGCATTTATCTTTTTTTTTCTTTCTTATTTACCTGAGAAGTCTTCTTTGATTTAACGTATGTACTTATACAAGACGCAGGTGCTCTCTGTACACATCGTTCGTGTACTGTGTATTTACAAACTGTGTGTGAGAGTGAACAATCAAATAAGAAAAAAATATTCTATTTATTGTACTTCTAAATATCAAATGATCTGTTTTATTATACTAACATACTCTGTATGTGTATTAAATATTTACAGACAAAAATCTAAGTCATCTTTTTGAATCTTTTATTATTTACTGTTTTTGTTTGTATTTCATTAACTATAAGTTAATAATATAGATGTGTAAATCTGGTTAAAATTTATTTAATTAAACGTGGAAAGCCCTAATCCCCCGAAAGTTTTTTTTTGGTTAAAGGGATTAGTATAATAATTACATATCACAAAAATTCGTACACACTTTAAAATTTAAGCTTAATGCTCTAAAAATAAATATTAATATACAGTACTTGTACGGTAGAAATATAAAAAAAAATCAATCCAATATAACTTACAAACACAACATAATCCTTTCTTTCCTAATCCGACGAGCATATTAAGACAGAGATTACAGTAAGCCGGTCTATTGAAATGTTTTAACCTCCAAACATGCTGGCCGTCATCTTTGACATTGTGCTATTAATAGGAGAATAGCAAAAAATAATAATATAGACTCGATTAAATCAAACGTAAATTAAATAAAAAAGGAAACACAAATTGCTAGTATTTTTGTATTATTGTTTACCGAATCCAAGCCGAGCAGTACTAATAGCGGAATAGTAGTAAGTCCTCCTCTTTTCCATTCATCGAGAGATACGGTTCCATCGGCGTCGTAATCAATCTCCACCATCATGTCTTGCAATATCTTATTAGAATGTAAGTATAAAACAAAAGAAGAAAAAAAGAAGAAGAAAATGTATAAACTGTAGTGAATTGAATTTGTTAAAGAAAAGCTGTGATCGAATAGAAAAAAAATATACGGTATATAAGCACTACATCTTGTTTGACATTATAGTTTTTTATATTCTTTTTCTATTTGTGTGTTTAGCATATAAGTTAAAAAAGGAGTCAAACATATTTTTTTAAAGTTTGTTATAAAGTTTTAAAAAGTACTTTATATACAGTACCGTAAGTACTGCTATAAGTACAGAATAATTCTCTGTGTATGTGTGTGTGTGCGTAAGGATTTTATAACAAGCACGCAATCATTTAGTTTTTATTTGAGAAACAAATGGAGAAATTTTTCTTTTCTTTTTTTTTGTTTTACTGAATTTTATTTTCTATAAAAAACGATTTAAGTTAATATGAAGTTCATTTTTAGTTGCTCTCTCCGTTATTGAATAACAAACATATCCGTACAATTGAGTGTATGTGTATGTATGAGTGTGTTATGTGAGTTAAATAAAAACTATATTGAGGTTTCAATTTATTCCATATATATATATATATATATTGATATATTTTTTATTAAATATATATAATGTACGTAAACGTTATATACATGTATATTAACGGATGCCATCAATCATGACATTTCAATATATATATATATACAGAGAATTCTTTTTATTTACGTTTTCTGTGTGTTTGTGTGTTATTTTCTTTCTGTTTGTGTGTGCTATCCTTCTGTTTCTATCCATTTATATTATTCCGCAATTTTACTGAACAAAAGAACAATTTTTCATTCAATAGCTAAAAATAGCGCTTATTAATATACAATCAACAAAGTTTTCCAGAAGAGTGTTAATTAAAAAAAATAAGAAAACTTTTTTGCTGATGTTCGCGCTGACAAATTTACCCAATTTTTTACCCATAAATTATGCAAAAATTGATTTTGTCATTACTCTCTTCTCTAATCTCTAATCAGTGAGAAAAAAAACGGCGTGAAACTTTCACTGACAAATAAAACTTTTTCTTATAAAAGCAAAAACTTTACTCTTCTAAAGGGCAACACAATTACAGTAAAGGTTATCTGTTTTGTATCACGAATTAGCAGTGTTATAGTATTAGTTAAACTTAGGAAATCTAATTTTGAACATAAGATTCTGTTGTGTGATAGAAGGCGTGAAAATTATATTTTCCATCTGATTATGGAGTAAAAAAATCGAAAGACAAATTGCTCGCAAGTATTAATATTTAAGAACTCTTATTATAGCCATATATATACTGTACATGCAGTGCATATCTACAGAATTAATCAAAGAATAAAGGTTTGATGTAAATTTTAAGCCCAAAAAATTAGCTCTATATAAAAAGAGAGATTATTATTAATCTGTCCGTCCTTTTGTAGCCTTCGAATTTTTGTGCTAACAATTACCAACTCTAATAAATAGGAGCTAATTGTGAACTAAAAATCTCGTTTAAAAATTTCAAATTTCTTCAAGATTTAGTTTAAAACAAACAGTTAAAAAACAATTCGAAAATGAAAAACTATGCGACTATAAATCAGGTTTGAAGGATTCAAAATGTCAAAACCCATACAATCAAACAAAAAAACAAAATTTTAATCACTTATTATGTTCACTGTAATTAACTTACGATAATAAAGCATTTATTTATTGATTAACAAAATTAATATATAATCAGCCAAAATAGTTTATTTATTAATCAATTCAATAAAACTAACTCCGATCATAACAAACTTCAATTACAGGGTTGAAAAAAATTAATTCTTGATGCAAGCAACTCTTGCGTCTTAATTGTATACTTCAAGCATTAACTAAAATCACATCTTAAGACTATAGCACTGATGGAAAAAAAATTTAATGCGTGTGACCTTCGAATAAAAGGGTTAAAGAGACTGTATAACTTAAAAAAAGTGGGTGTAACGTGATTTGATTATTTTGATCACCATCACCATCACCTTGATTCGTAAAGGGCATGTGTGTATTAAAAGGCTAATTGTGTGTGTATTCGTATGTGCATCGCTCTTGCATTGCGATCGTGATTTATTTAGTGGGCGTTACGTATCAGAAAAGAAAGCAGAGTGAAACGGGCGTAAACCGTATTGAAGAGCAGACACGTTCGGGATAAAAAGAAGGGAAATAAGGAGAAGAAAAAAAATGAAAAGTTTTGACAGCGGATTCTTTAATCTTAAGGCGGCTAAACAACTGACACAGTACTAATAAATATCAAAGTATTAGATGCCGTAGTATTAGTTGAAAAGAAAATAGTAGTTCTTCTATCTTCTTATAGAAATTACCATTTTTCAACTTTTAAACAAAATGGAAAAGAAATAAAAAAACAATAGGCAAAAATACTTTGCAAAAATTTTCTGCTTGCAATAAAAAAGCGCACACAACACATACACTAACATTATTCAAATTTTTATAGGCTATTAAGTTTGCACTATTCATCGTTAAATATACAAGAAAATAAACAAAATCACTGGACATATATAATGTCAAAGCTATATAAAGTACGATCTGTGATACACACACACAGACACACATACACTGTTTAGTTGTGTTTTTACAATGAACTAAAAATTGTAAAGCATTAGTTGTGAATTTTAATGATTACATAACTTATATTCGAAGAATAGAGAATATAAGTATAAAAATACTCAAACTTTATTGAGCTTAAAATTCCCAAATGAATGGCAATGTGTATTATGCAATCATTCATATATTTATGTTAATTTATTACTAAATAAATTACAGTCATATCATCGGAAAACATAATCATCATCAGTGCAGTATCACTGCATCACTAGATAATGTCATTCTAATAATATTGATATAATGCACAAAAATGAAATGAAATGTGTGCTTATATTATCAAAACGAAAGAGATATACACGAAAATATTATATTTTAATACTCGGTAACTGTATTTTAAATGAAATCGTGAAAATGAGATTCGCAGAAGTAAGTATAATTCCCAGAATCGGGTTTAACTTTTAACAAACAAAGAGTTTGCCAAAACTTTTTGCAGTTCATTCAACGAACTTCATTGATATGCGCGAAAAAAAAGTTAATTAATCAATAGTTCAGAGTAAATAATTCTAAGAAAGAAAAATAGAATTATAGAAATAGTTTTAATGGGCGATTAGTAAATAAAATGTAATTAATAAATTACATTTGTTTGCGAGCTCATAGATTTTAGCATTAGACACATGGATTTTATAAGCTAAACTAAGCTAATTTATAACAGCCCGAACCCGACAATAGTCCGATAGCTAGTGATGGGAATAAGCTCAAAAATGGTGAGCTTCAGCTTCAGCTTGTCAAGCTCAAGCTCAAAAATGATATAACT
>JAQIVF010002925.1:0-10100 GCA_034698365.1 Steganacarus magnus | reverse complement strand
CAAATTTGATTACAATTAACCATTTAAATGCACAAATTTTCTACAGTAAAATTTTCTCTTCTTTACCAAACAAGTAAAACATACTTTTGAAGTTTAGTTTTTAGCAATTCCTTATTTTTGCCCATTTTTCAAACTTTAAGAGTATTTAAATTTAAAAACTGCACGAAAAGCATAAACACTAGAATGAGAATATGAGTTAATTTCAGACTGGGTTTTCTCTAAGAAAACATTATTGCCTTCTTTTTCATTGTAAAACGTCATAAAAGTTAAACTCGAAACTTTAATTAGCAAATATGTATGAAATATCAGTTAAAACTGGTAAATATGCTTCAAAAATGCATTTATACTACAAATACAAATATGCCAAAGAATAAAAGCGTATTCTTTTATCTAATTTTCCACAAATTATGCTTTTTATTCTTTTATGTTTTTATGTCAAAATCAGCTCTTTATCAATTATCCATAAATACGTTTAAGTGTCTTCACTTACATGATTCTTGTGGCGTGTTTTCGTTGTTATAATGATAAAGAGACGAGAGTATACAAGACTATTCCTCAAATCTAATTGTGCAGTAGAGGCACAGCAACTACAGTACGCTAAACTGCAGCACAAAGTAAAGTTTTATTGAATTTTAATTTAACAAATACTAACTTTATTACAGTAATATCAACAAATTTAATAAAAACTTTTTTTAAGAGTTGAAATTTTTACTTTAGGTTTATTTTTTGTTGTTGAAAATAATTAATTATCCATCCGAACAAAAGTTTATAAGTAACTCATTATTTGTGTGTTACTGTGTTATTCTATATCAAAACAGAAAAATAATCAATAAAATTAAATCGAAAAGAAATATCTTCTCTTATAATTTAATTTCAAACTCTTAATAGTTTGTGTGTGTGTTGTGAGGAGAATCTCATTGATTTTATTACTGGTGACAAATCAAGCGCCAGATTGAAAAGTATTTTTCAAAGTAATACAGTGATAGACAGTAATCCATTTCGATCACAATAGTTGTCGTTTAACTAAAGCCGCTAAAAATGTATTATCCGTATTTGTTATATAATGTAACTCATATTTCTTTCGTGTGATGTCATTTGTCAGTGAAAAAGGCTCCTCAATAAATGACTCTCGATGTTATAGCCATCAATCTTTTTATAGTTTAGTGAACTTATGAAAGAATCCTGGAGTTTAGTTCATTCTATTGCTTTTTTTACTGTATGCGAGATAAACTTTTATGGATTTTGAGAAATGAATAAAGTTTTGCTACTCTCATGTAAAAATTAACTAAAAATAGTTGCAAACAGTTTTTATAAAAATAAAATGGTGATTTAATTATTAATTAGTAAATAATAAATAAATTAAAATTTATGTAAAAGTTAAACTATTGAGGCATTGAGGCATAAAAGTGAGGTTTGCATAAAATTGAGGCATTGTGACACAAAGGCATGATAGAAATCTTATATTTGATACAAATGATGTCAAATTACAATGCTTGAGTATCCATCAAATTTCATCCTCAATCACATTATGTGTCCGGTTTTTATTATTAAGGCTGAAATGATTGGGGAAAACTAAATGAGAGAAAAAAACCAAATGCGGAGCAAAAATAAATAAGGTTTAAATTTTTAATTAATATAATTATATTTGATTTTAAACTCTGGTGTTTTCCAGAGATCACATATCAGTTTAACTAGTAGTCATACGAGATATTGGATTTTGACCGAAATTGTTTTGTCCGCACAGCAGTTATCGCATATTGCTGTCAAACATATAGACGAGTTAAGTTGTTTCTCTAGTATCTGTCAACAATGATTTATACCTATAATTTGGTAATCGATTATGATCGCTGAAATAAAAAGCTCAAATTATTAACAGTGACAGTTTATTTAAGTTTGCGAGACGAGTACAGATCAACTGACGCTTTCGGGGATGCGATTTTGATTGATTATTTATTGTTTGCGGTTGACTTGTGAGCGGAAAAAAACCCCGAAAATTGTTTGATATATTATGCAATTGATATCTCCAATGAATGAAAATTGTTTTATCGGATATCACAGTTAACTTTTATTTTATTATTATCGATTTTTGTCATAATTCAGTTAAATCTCGCCTCATTCAATGAAAATGTGGTCCTCTTTCTAGTCCTTTGATAGTATTAAGACACACTCTCTTACAAAATTTAATTTCAATAAAAACAAACGAAAACTATTGACTATAGATTTATCTTTTTCTTATAAAATATATTTTTTAGCAAATAAATAACCAATTGGTAAATTTACTTTTAACTAACGACATCTACCGATAGATTGGATTTGGTTGAATTTCGCTTTTAACTTAAATTCATGTACAGTAGACGGCGCCACAATATTATTTACAGAATATTCTTTTTCATTTACAGAATCGTTAAAACAAAGTTTCCGCTTAGATTACAAATTATATAGCATATTATAGCGCTCGTTCGCTGATTTAAAATGCGATAATTTTTTTGTTGCTGTTGAATGCGAAAACGTTAACTCGTTTTAAAAATAAGGCTGCAAAACAACAAAATCAAAAGCAAACTCAAATACATTTAACTACAGTAACAAAAAAAAGGTTCAAAATAATTACCATATTTGCAAAATAAAGAAGAAAAAACAAATTGAATTTTAAATGAAAAAAGGAGTGCGAAAAAAGTATCACAGTTTATTATTAGGGGCAAAAAAACGAATATTCAGTGCTATTTTTTGCCAATTATTCTGTATACTGTATCTATATATAGTGTGATATAGTATTGTAGTGCACAATAATTCGACGCGTCAATCATTACATGTATTTGATGTCCAGACATATATTAGACTAACGAACCAGAATAGTCAGAATCAGTACACCAACAAACGCCAATATAACAGCAACAACAAAAAAATAAAGCCTTATTTTACTGACCCGTCATGTCTTTATAGAGTTTATTACTTTTATTTGCGCGTTTGTTGTGTGCTTGTGTGTCTGTGTGTGTGTGTGTGTGCATACAATTCTGTATGAATGTGTCCGTCACAGTAGTTTTGTATGTTTGTGTGGGTTATTTATTTAAGAAAATTACATTCGTTTTAGTCTTTATAGACAGGCAATAATTTTATTATACCTATCGCTGTGCAGTCGATTGCGAGCTAATAATTTTTTATCATCACATAAATAATTTTTTTATTTATTGCCGGTTTAGGTTTTATACAGAGTCTTAATAATAATAATGCTTCTTCTCCATTGGATACAAGTTTTTTATTCTAATATTTTGTTATTAAGAGTTCTTATTACATAATTTTTTCTCGAGAATTTAATAAATTTCATTTTCATGTTTACCTTTTATTATGTAGTCTCTCTCTCTCTCTCTCTCTCTCTCTTCTCTTCTCTTCTCTTCTCTTCTCTTCTCTTTCATTCATTCATTCATTTGCTTCTAAGCTCACTTCTTTTATTTTTGTCTTAATAAAAGTGTTCACTTATTCTGCGTGTGTTTTATTGAGATGTAAGCTCTTATATGAGGTTTTCAAAACAAATCTCTCTTTAACTTAATTTATTTAACACACATACATACATACACAGACAAAATATATACGAATTCATATTAACTCAATAAAAAACACACACTCATAGAAAAGAGAGCGGCATAGAAACAAAAACTACATTTAATGTTAGTGTTAATAAGATTCTTAAAAACGCTATTCTCTTACTGTTATTATTATATACACATGTTTACATGTAATTCTTAAATAATTTTTTTTTCTTCCTCTCTTTTTTTTGTGCAATGCATTAGCAGTAAAAAGAGATGCTTATATAATAAAATAGCAGTAAAGATAAGGCGAATGCTGCATATTATTGTTATTTTTTCTAGCGATACATCCACACAAACACACACACACACACAAGTGCTGTGCATAAGAATAATAATTTAGTTCCCATGTTGACATGATACACTTTTTTAGTGCTGCTACTATTGCTTAGTGTTTTTTACATGGCGATAAATCACAGCGCATTGTATTACATCTATTTAGATAAGCAATAAATTACTTAACGCGTACACAAATATATAGATATATATTACACACGCCAGTACTTGAACAGCGATAACATATTAAAAAATATTGTTCATATTAATAATAATGGTAGCGGCGAAAGATTTAGCGCTCCGATCGTATCAAGTACAGTATATGTATGTGTGGGTGTTTTGTTGCTAATATAAATTTAGACAAAATTTAGATATATTTTTTTGGCTCACTTTATACTAAAATTGTCGAACTTATGAGTTTGACAATGGGGTAGCCTCTCATCTGTTCACGATCTAGAGATGAATTCTTGTTTTACTATTATGGGAGTAAAAATTTCACTATAAATAATTTATTTATCATTTACTGTCCATTAAATCATTAAACACAGATATATAGCAAGAGCTTTATTTGCAGGAATTTTTGAAATGATAGCTATAAACATATATTTCCGAACTATTGATTTCAAAAAATGTTACACCTTTTTTAAAGAAAAATTTGTTATAGACTATTCTTTAAACGAGTATTAATTATTATATGCGCAAAATTCGCCAGTTATTTGATTTTGCTTCACTCAAAGAATATTATAGCCGATCACTAATTACCTTAATTATAACGTGCTTTGAGTAATCTAGCGGTGTTATGATCGGGCGATGCTATGATCAATATCCACAACTATAGGGTCAAATACCTTAGCGCACAGGAATTTGTCGATGGAATGGCAAATATTTGGAAGCGATGATGAAGACACCCGAGTATTCGCTTGTTTTAGGAATAGATATTCGCTCAAAAAAGAGAGAAAGAAATTTGGTTTTGAATTTTGATTGAGACGCGAAATTGCGAATTAAAATTGAAATTTTTCGTGTAATCGAAATTTTGCTCTATAAGTATTTAGAAACTTTTATGGCGTACAAAAAAATTAAGTACTGAATAATATTATTAGTAATACGAAACACATTTCAATTATAATCCAAAATTATAAGACGATATTCTATACCATACTAAATCGATTTTTAAAATTAATTTTATCAAATTACCAGAGAAATACATGCAATGTTCAGAACCCTATCATCCAATATACGCATAGGAGTAGAGCATACGCGGTGGTATGGGAATTCTTTAAGAAATGATTACATAGCAACGACTAAGCTTTTTACTTTTAATTTAATGCGCATTTTTTCATTATTATTATTATTATTATTATACGTTTTTATTGATCTCAGCAGTCATTAGCATACAGGATATTTTAGTAGCGATGAAAGTTTATTTGTTGTTTTGATTTCCATGTTACAAATAACTTTTTTTTTTAAAAAAACTGTTTTAAAATCGATTTGACAGAAATCGAATTTTTTATTAGAAAGGAGAAAATGATGAGTTAAAATAAAACTATTAGCGTGACAGACAAACAGAAGGTAACGAGAGAGAGAGAGAGAGAGAGAGAGAGAGAGAGAGAGAGAGAGAGAGAGAGACGCAGCAAAAATAAATAAGCGAAATAATACAATAAGAAAATATAAGCATACATATAGCAATCTATTGGTAGGAAAAGAGTGAGAGTAAGAGAGAGATGATCTTCATCTGTTAATCTTATTTTTGTGCGAGTTTCCACTTCTTCCACTTGTTCTTACTCTTGTTCTTATTGCTAAACTTGAATAATACTAATGGCCAAAGGATATGGATGGCCAAATAAGCACTGTTCGATTTTATACTTGTGTGTGTGTTGATTAAATTGCGCCAAAAACATTTGCTCTCGCTTTTACTCTAATAATGCCGGCGCTTACATATTTAATTGAAATCTACTCTGGAATTACCTTCTCAAATGGTTTACGCAGAAATATATCTAATCTGACATTTATGCGGTTATTATGAGAAGTAAACAGTATAATGATATCAAACCAGAGCTGAATGATTAGCTCAATTTGTTTTGCTTTTTTTCCCTTCATTTTTACATCTTCAGTAATGCTTTTTTGTTGCATCTCCTCCTTAAACATTGCGAGTTATTAAAAAAAGTAGGCTTACATAAACAAACTTATACCGAGCTTATTGTAGTGTTTGACTTTTTTCTATTTGAAATTTGTCGACAAAAATGATAATTTCTCGTTGAATTTTTTAGCTCAATGACAAAGAAAATGTACCGAACAGTATTAATATTTAAGATCGATTTATTTTTTTTGGGGACAACAACGCGCTATTTATTGATCGCGTTTGAAATTATATGCAGCGTAGACTTTTGGCGAATACGTGACGGCAATATAATTAAGAGTTCGACCCGAATATAAAGAATTCCAGTTAATAAAAGGTGAATGTAAGACTAGTAGAGATTAGTCTGTGATTCGGGTGAATTGAGCATCGTTTACTAAGTAAAACGTAATAATGATCGTTTTTTTTTTGGTTAAGTGTTTTTATAGTATACCGAAATCAAAGCAGATGAGAACACAATTCGATGGGAAGTGTTATGCGGGCAAAAAGGGTAACATCCTTTTAACTTTATAGTTAATGCGGAAATCTTTATGGACACATTAAGTGTAGGGTTGTAGCGAAACTGTTTAGCGCAATGTTTTATGCCCGTCTATATACGCGCACACAAGAGTGCTGTAATTTTCGGCAGACGACACAGAATTTTCCGAGTGAAACAGCAACAACAATATACATTGTTTCGCCTTTACTGGTGGCAGTTTAATGATGCCATAAAACGATAAGAACTAAGACTAGCAAACTAGGAATTACATTACACTGACAGTGGAGTTTATCTTTTGTTAATTTTAGCGCTGGCTATCATTCCGATATTTCGACATCGAAAATAATCGATGCGTTGTTTGCGTGCAATGAAATTGTTATTACATTAGTTTTATAGAGAATCTTCAATGCTTTTATTTTTATTAATTATTTAATTTGGTTTTGAATTTTAATTGAGATCTAAAAATGTGAATAAAAATTAAAAATTTTATGTAATTTAAAATTATCACTGCTTATTAATTAGGAATTATCAATTAGTAAAAAATTAAGTTATACAATTCACATTTCAATCATAACTAAAACTTATGAGACGATATCTTTTACCGTATAAATCGATTTTAAAAATTAATTTTATCAAATTACCAGAAAAATGCATGCATATTCAGAACACTATGCATTGGACCAGAGAATGCGTATAGTATGGGATTTCTGGGAGAAAAGATAACTAAAGCTTGCGCGGTGTGGTTAAACCACGATTAAAAGTTTTAATTTAAAATCGGCGTTTTTCTATGTGCTTGATTTTTAGAGGATTTAAAAGTTTTTAGTTGGTTTAATTTTATGAAAAAAAACCACTGTTTAGCTTTTCCAACGAAATTTATTAAAAAATTTGAATAAGTTTTAAACATACGAATCGTTAATCATTTTTAATTTAAAATACAGTTTCTCTTCTTAATTTAGCTGTTGTAAACTTTCGATGCACGCGACTCACTGGAAATTACAGGCCACTTTGCTATGATAAGGACACTGGATTTGCCTATGATTTTCGTTTAAATTGATCTAGTTTTTTGCGGTGATTGTTCTGACATTTGGGTAAAAAAAAATTATTTATTTGAAACTTGTAGAACAACTAATGGAATAAAATACTTTAATCATTTTCAACCCAAACAAATAATATTTTATGAAAATGTAAATGTAATCGACAATAGTTTAACCATTAATAGTAATAATTTGGTGAAACAACTTCGCAGCAATGAACTCAAATTATAATTTGCAATGATTTAAAGTTTATGAAAAACCTATAAAACTGATTAATGTGTAGAAAAAACGATTGTATCGATTTTCGATGATGTATTGATTTGTTTAAACTTTTTTAATATAAGCCAAAATTAATTAACTTATTCAAAAAATCGATAAAATTTCTCTAAAAATTACTCATTTTAGTATTATTACTTAAGTCAAATATACAGAGTTTATCATTTTGTTTTTTCGCTTCTCTCTTCCTCCTCCTCCTCCTCCACCCTCTTCTTAATTCGACTAAAATTTTTTCCTAGTTTTTTTTGTTGCTAAATATGGCTTATGCTTATACGGCGTGAAAGTGTGGACCAGATTTGGGCTCGTAATACTGGCTGACAGGAGGCGGTGGCGGCACTTCTAATACCTGCTGCTGGTGACACGCGAATCCTATCATCTGATCCTTTGGCATACGGTATTTAATAACACAGACCGCGTCAGTGAACGCCACTATTGTTATACTGAGCATATATAGCATACCTGTTGGAAAAAAGAAGAGGAGTATGAAAAAAGACATAATTATGAGATAACAAGACCGGAACATTCATAA
The DNA here is from genome assembly GCA_034698365.1 of Steganacarus magnus. Taxonomy (NCBI): domain Eukaryota; kingdom Metazoa; phylum Arthropoda; class Arachnida; order Sarcoptiformes; family Steganacaridae; genus Steganacarus; species Steganacarus magnus. Next base: position 1,792 of record JAQIVF010002925.1, on the reverse strand, counting down.
TAGAGTTCACTTTCTATGCGACTTAAATACATAATAATAGCACTGTTAGTATCATATAAAAGGTTTTAATCAAATTGTTACAAGTGATGAAAATCAGCTTGAAATCAAGTGCCTTAGCTGAGCTGTGCTTTTAAAATTTTATGTTAGCTGAGCTGATTTATCATAAGCTTGAGCTCAACTAAACTGAGCTTCAAAGTGTATTAGCTTAGCTGATGAGCTGGATTTTTTTTATGAAATACATTTATTTTTAAAAAAGCATTTAGAAAACCTTATAAAAATTCTTATTAGCTTTGTAATATCTAAATAATTTATAAAATAATAAAAGATTTGATTACTCTAATAAAATCAAAAAATTATTTTGCTAAAAGCTGACTATTTCTTTGAGTCAAATGTTTGAGAAGAAATTCAGCTCCAGCTGATCTTTTGTTTTTCTCAAATTGTTACTTTAGCGCATCCCGACGTCTAATAAGAACATTTTCACTTTAAAAAGTATTACAGTAAGATATAGACATGGAAGTTACAGACTTCCCTAACTTATTATGATTGCGGACATACAGGGTACAGACAGACGGGTATTGTCCAATCCATAAGCTTGCTTCCTCTATAGAAAGTAAGCTAAAAATATTTCACTATAAATATATACTGGAAATATAAATATAGTGAAATATTTTTTTCTCGAAATTTATATTTCTACACATCATCTGAGAATACGGAAAAATCAACATACATATATGAAGTTATACACTAAAAAATTTCCATTTAAAAAGAGATAAAATAAATATATATATATATATATTTATATATACACACAAGCATGCATACTAGAGAGAGAAAGAGATGTATATTATAAAAGATTTTTGATGTATATATACGTAATATGAAATACGATACAAACTTATGCCAGTTTTATATAAAACTATATAACTGTATAGAATATCTTATTGACCCAATCGATAAAAAACTTACTTACTATGCCATACTATACTATTACATACATACATAAAAGCACACACACACTACTACTGCCTGCCTGTGTGCTACTGCTACTACGACTACTACTTTACGACTAGTGAATGATACATTTTCCAAGTAGTAAAGTGAATAATTAGGCGCATCATTATTATGCTTAATGATAGGCAAAACGAATTAAAATCATCAAATCATTGAACTAAATATTTATTTATATACCCCCACCAGAACAGCAAAAAAAATGAGTAATGATTTTTGGCGGGGGATTGATATGATAGTTACATAAGTAGGTAATTTATTATTATATACATAGATATATGGATGTTAAAAATTTATACTTTAAACATATATAACACAAAAATCAATAATAAATCGCACACACATATATATATATACACATACAGAGACACATTGATATTTTTCTATCTATTTATTTATTTATAGTTACCCCATAAATCACTTTGATATTGTGACGATACTGTGTTACCGAAAAAGATGAGTAAAAACGTGAGCCCAATGAGCCAACCGAACACAATGAGTGTCTTGAGATGCTGTGTGGCGGCCGCTATGAGTCCGACCACTAGCACCAGGTCGAGCAGCACGAACACTAGTGCCGAATAGTCCGGTGACGGCATGTACGGAAAGCCGAACAGTTTCAGTATCGACACCAGTATAAATATAACTATGAGCAGTGCTAATAATGTGCGCGAAAAGTGTATACAAATTAGCGTTTTTGCCATCACTTTAATTGATTTAAGCATTTAGATAGAAAAAACGTGAGTTAGCTATAGACAGCCGGCACGAGAAAAACAGACTAATAGAT
>JAQIVF010002924.1:0-10101 GCA_034698365.1 Steganacarus magnus | reverse complement strand
GAGAGCACTGTGCACTGATTGCGATCTAAATTATAAGTGATTATTGAAATGTGATTTAGATTAAGGTTAAAAGTTAACTATTGGTTTTGACTGTTAGTGTGTGTACACATTAATAGTTCATTTTGATGTATTTTAAGGTATAGTGTTTGTGTTTAACTGTTAATATTGAATGACTAAGGTTATGAATTTGGGGGTTATGTAAATGAATTTGGTTTCGAACCTAACATATGTTATACGCGGTATAAGTGTATGCACGATAAGTAAATAACTCAAAAGAGTCAATAATTGTATAAAACTTATAATCACTTTTGATGTTTGCGCTCATCAATAATCAGTTACTTATCGTTTATTTTAATATATTAATAATTAATGCATTTTGAATTATGAGTGTTCGTTATTAGCTGCACTCATTCGAGTTTGTCGTTCGTTAAGAACAATTAGTTTTAATAAAACGTTTCGCTAATTAATAAAAGTGTGCGCAATTATATTATATCGATACAAGCACTGTGAAGCGAGAGTGCCATATAGGAATTGAGTGCATTAAACACCGACCGTTGATAAGTAGTAAACGTGCGTTAAAGCGTTAACTGTAATTATCGTCGTTTCGACATCAAATAACTCGATAACGGTTTACAGCATATCCACCTTTCAAACTGTCAGGTGATCGCAATCACGGAACTTAAATAGCAATCATATTCGATAGAATGCGATCGAATAACGAAGTAACCGTTTAGTTACATAACCCCCATAACCATTGGCGTGATATGGTGTCATCGGTTATATCACATATCCATTATAATTTTTGTAAAATAAATTTTAAAATTACTATATTAATGGTATAAATAATGCTGGTGGCTTGCTCACTACATTAGCTTACTCTCCTTATTTTTAAACTGATAAGTTTAATGGTTTGAAGTCAAATTACTTTGTTCAATCTTTTTACATAAAAGAATTACGAAGAAAAGTTATTAAGAAAAACGATTATTGAGTTTATTATTTAAATATGTAAACATAATTTTCAGATTGTTAAAACTTTTTTAAGTGTTTTGTTTTATAAATGATATTTAAATAGCTTTTAGTGGGCTTTATACTCTCTCTCTCTCTCACTCTCACACTCACTCTCTTGATTAAATTATAGATTCCACTGTGAGTATATCCTAAGTGAAAAGAAACACACAAAGAAACTAAAAACATAATAATTATCAAGCATTTAATATTATTTCAGTTTTGATTTCATTTAATACCTCTGAAAGCTTATTATACATGCGTAGAAGTACAAGTAAAAGAATTTAAAAATTACAATTTGATTGAAGAAAATGCAAAATAAATTAAAATTAAAATAAAATTTAATAGTAAAATACATCAAAATTGAAAAGATAATTGAAATCAAAAAAAAACAAATATTAAAATTGAAATTTTAAATGTAAGCAAAACTAGATAAAATTAGATTAAAATTTTAACAAATGAAAAATTAAATCAAAAGTTAAATTTTATAATTAACACTACTTAGACGAGAGGAATCTTATATATTTGATAGACGCGAATCGTACAAGCGTGCCAATTACAGTACGCTGACCACGACTCGCGTACTAATCGCTCGTGACTGTCGCTTAACCAAACAGTCGCTACACCGCCGAACGCTTTGTGACACAATCTATGCAATAAAGGACTCGTTTAATACAGAAAGCCTTTTAATTGAATTAAATAAATTGCTATTTAATATCTATCGATACAAAAACTGTTATATGAATTGAGAGTTACTTAAGGCGATGTATACAGTTTGCTGGCTAAACAACAAGTGTTTGTTAAAATGTGTTTTTAGTCTGAGTTATACTTTTTGAACTATTGCTTTTTAGTGTTTGAGTGTTTTTACAATTAATGGGTCATTTTTATGTGTTTTTGTGATCTATGAGTTGCGTCAACTATTATAAATGTTTTAGATATAGTTTAGTTTTGGGGGTTTTAGTCATTATATTTTGTTTGGCACCTAACTCCCGCCCACACCGTTTAATAGCGTAGCTATTAGCGTGAGAAATATGTGGTGTAAAAACGGTTTCACTCTCTATAAAATGAATATAATAATGTAAATATCATTATGAAAATACAAAAAATAGAAATCAAAAGAATAATTAATGTAGTTTAAACTTCAAATCAGGAATCGCTTCTTTATGAATTGATTACCATTTGAAACCTTGAAACTAAATCTCACATTTTTACTTTGAATTTTTATAATGATTATTCTGGTATTTATTTTACTTTCAACAAAACATTTTAATTTGAGTTTTTACTATATAAACATCTACAACATATATCACTTAATAATTATTTATCCTCTTAAAAAGTTGTATCTTCTTATTTTCATTATTTCTAATCGAAACAAATTTTCGCTGTTTTATTTCCACTTTCGATCATATAACGCATACAAATCAAACTGTTCTAACAAATTGATAACTATAGCTGATTAAATTTTCTACACAACCAGTCATATTAAAATTAATATACCAATAGTTAATATACAATATATAGTCAATAGTCAATATACAACTCTTTTTTTTTATAATATACACCTTACGGTCGATCAATTACTCATTCTTCCCTTTCCGACTTCGATCATCAGTTGATTAGTTTGCTGCAAAGTTCATCCTGTCGCGGATGCCAATTTGTAGACAACGGATTATTGATTACTAATAACTTCATTATTTTATTAAAACTTTTATTTACATTCATAAACATCACAATAGCATTATATCGCTTAATACATAGCTAAGTAACCTTATTTATATCTTTTCTAAATCATAACAAACACCTAAAACAATCATTTCTCGTGATGATTATTTATACATAGTTTAATCATTATTTCATAACATTGATAGTTAACATTCCTTATTTCTTTCACAACTTTGCTTAAACTAAGATCATAAACAAATTCTTGGTACTTACATATAATTAACTACAAATTCTTTACAATAATTATACAAATTAGTTAAATTAAAATTAAATTAATCAGGGATTAGTGATAATTGGGTATTTATCAGAATAAGTGTAAAATTTCATATTGGTATAATCAATGATAGTATATTTGTATAAAACAAAAAATAAAAGAAAGCTTTACTCATAAATAAATAGTTTGAATGAAAATATTGGATAATAAAAAATAATTATTTGCTAAATTCTACTAAAATCTATATCCGGACTATTAATTTAAAAGAATTTTCAAAGATTATCTCTAAAATAAAATTACTAAAAGAACTTTCAAAGAATTTCTCTAAATTTATCAAAGAATTTATGCAAAATACTCAGATTTTTTCAAAGAATTTAGACTGTCTTTGTCAAAGAAAATTTTACTCCTTGCTGATCATAAACTTCATCGCCCCGACTATGTTTGCATATATGAATTTGATGAACGTTGTCCGTTCATCATTAGATAAGCCCGAACCGTGAATGATACGCATCTGTCTGATGAATGTAGTTTTACCGGATTCCGCACTACCAAGTAATATCAGTTTGAATTCGCGACTCGATTTGTACTTGTCTTTTATCAATTGTTTATCAATCGCTTTATTGATTTTGTTTGCATCTCTCGTCTCTTTGCTTTTGCAGCACTTAAGCATATTTTGTGTGTGTAAATCAGTAAAATGATAGTTTAATAAAGTATTTATGATCGTTTTTTAATAGTGAGCGAAGTTTATTTAAAACTTTAAAATTACATATCGAGACCCAATGTAAACAATTCTTTTATGGAATCCAAGTATTTCCAGTCAAGTCACTAAATATTTAAAATTATTTTATTTATCAAAAAATGTTTTTTTAACTTTTTGCGATTATTTACGCATGTTCATGAGAAAATCACGCACCTTATCGCACACATACAATATACTGATGATTACGATCACCGATTTAATATTTAAATATAAACTTAACTTATTATTATTTAATTGACTAGTATTAACAATTCTTGGAATCGTTTATATATGCAAATACAGAACTTTCAAATGTTTTAACACATCTCTATTTGGTGGAAATAGAAAATTATTTGCAATTAGTGTTTAACATTTTACTCTATTAATAGACCACAACCTTCTAATATAATATAAGCGATGATCATTATTGAAACATTTTTTCGTGTGATTCTCTCCGCGCATGTTTAGTAAAATAATTATTGTGTTGGCGAACAGTTTTAAACACAGATGACAGTCTCCGGTGTTTTGCAGTCATTGCTATCAATAATAAAGTGAAATAGAGCTTATATTCATTTGCTTAATGATGCTGTTTGTGGTAATTTTTGATGAGTGTAATTATTTAAACAATAAGAGATAATATATGCTTTCGGTTATTATTACTATTATTTATATTTAAGGTTTTTATTTACTTTTAAAAAAATTACCTCATGATTTTGAAAATGTAATACGAAATTTAAAATGTATAATCTGACGAATTGGTGGACAAAACAAACGAAAACATGTACTGTTGAAGAGTGCGAGCAAGTTTTAAATCAAAACTACAATCAAGATTATGAGAATAATACGTTCGATCGAGTTTATAATCATATTTATTTGAGTGATAGGTATGTCATGAAATTACAATAAGAATTTGATTAATTAATTAAAATAACACAATTAATTCATATTTTAAAAAATAGACGAAGTGCTATCGATATTTGTGTTCTCAGACATTTAAAAATCTCTCGTGTATTGAACGCATCGCAAGGCAGTGATGAATAACTTAATCTAGTGAACACCGATAAACAGTTTTACAATCTATTTAGGATAAAATTTATTGGTATTATTGCGTATGATATCACGAATTTTAATTTAATGCCTTCTTTTGAAGATTCAGCTAATTTTATACTTTCTTATTTGATTAATGAAGGTATGCGTTCTTCGATCGAAATTTTAATAACTAAATTTAAGTAAACGTTATTTTGTTTTCGAATTTTTTAAACAACAGGTACTGTAATAGTGCATTGCAAACAAGGCATAACACCCTCGACGACACTAGTGTTGGCATATTTAATGATCAAACAAGGTATTGTGTTACCACAAGCGATTAAAATAATTCGAGAAACGCGTCAAATTTATCCAAATCAATGCTTTCTTCAACAGTTATGTGTAGTGCTCACGGTTTACTGCTTAAACAATTTAATCGAAAAAAAAACAAAAACAAATTTCATTTTTATCAGATTTCGTTTAATGAATAAAACTAAATTAAAACATTTGATTAGAGATAATTTTTGATTGAAAACACTTGTTATTTTGTGTTTAGCTTTAAATTTATATGATGTAAAAAGTTAAATTTGCAAAATTTTGGGTATCAAAAACATTTTGATTATTCCAATGAAAATAATAGCAAAATATAAACAGTAATTTTAAAAATCTGATTTCATAAAAGTTTTATTCTTCAAAAAAATAGTATTTCTGATCCGTTTATGATCCATCAAATAAAACTAGTTTTTAAAAAATTTTATTAACCAAATAACACGAAATTAGTTTTATAAGTTGTTTAACGAAATATATCACAACAAAAATTAAAGATTAATAAAACTAAAAATATGTCAGCACTAGTTATGAGTTCAAAATGATTTACTTTTTAATAAAGAATTTAATTGCTAAATTTAATATACCCTTTTCTAATACACTTTAGTAGACCTGAGACGGTTTGTAGACCCGGATGTTCCTGTCTGGCATAGCTGTATGGCATAGCAGTTTAGAATAGGAAGCACCTGATGTGTGGCGGAAGGAACCAGTAGCTCTCCCTATCTTCCGGTTTGTGTGGCATAGGAAGCAGCGTATAACCTAAGGGGAGGAGTCAGTTGGGTTGTTGTAGAGGTGCAGTCTATGCAGTGTAAGGACCAATGAGGTGTGACAGGAAGTTCACTAAGCAATATTTTAATGGAATATGTTGCACGTGACTTGATGATGACGTATATCCTATCCATACTTAAAACTTGTAAGAAATGTACGTCACATGTGTACGTATATGTATAAAAAAATTTGATTTTAATTTTCATGTGCTTTTGTTTGGCACGTGTTTTAACAATGACGCATATCTTATCCATGTCTAAAATTTTCATAAAATGTGTGTCATATATATGTTTGTTTGTACAGAAAAAATTAGCTTTTTTTCTCTTGTGTTTTGATTGACAGGTGCTTTAGTTATATAAAGAACTTTGATTTTTAATTTAACTATTCAAAATGAATTATGACTTAGATTTGCTAAAATTTCAGCACCCATTTACATGTATGGTTGTCGGGCTAACCAGTAGCGGGAAAACAGTTTTAGTCAGAAGGGTACGCGCAAACTAAAGATGTTATAAATATTCCAACAGATAAGCTGAAAATAGTCTGGTGTTATGGTCAATGGCAGCCACTGTACAATGAACAAATAAGTGATAATGTTTCGTGCACTTAAGTTTCCGGCCTTCCTGCAGAGAATGAGATAAAAGAACAAAAACCGGATACAGTAATAATCAGTAATAATCGATGATCTAATGAATGAACTGGGAAATAATACAGGTTTAGCTAATTTATTTACCAAAGGATCGCATCATTTGCACATCAGTATAATTTTTATATCACAAAATTTATTTCATCAAGGAAAACAAATGAGAAATATAGGCCTTAATTGTCACTACTATTTTCTATTAAAAAAATCCCCGCGACAGAGGACAAATTATGACATTTGATTGATCAACATTTACTGGGAAAAAAAACAATTTTTAGACGCGTACAAAATTTACTTTTACTGTATTATGACTGAGGCTTTATACGCTTACCTTGAAACTCACTGCTTTTTTCACTGGAATGCAGTACGGGAGTTTGAACTTTAGACAGATTTGAAACGGGTGCCTCTTCAAGGTCAACGAAAGGCACAGCATTGGCAAATTTCTCATCTTTAAAATGATTTTTATTTTTAAATGTATTTAAATATTTATAAATAAATAATACATATCATGAAAAATATTTAACTAATAGTTCATTGGTTGGTTGTTTTGAGTGCTCTGCGTGCCTAAGCACTTTTTTCAAAAGACTTTCGCCTATCAATAAAAAAAATTTAATTAATATTAAAAATTAAGTTAAAAAAATTTTAATTGATACCTGAAATTTTCGTTTTAACCCACGACGAGATATCACAACCTTAGGCGTTACTGACATCGATTCTTAAATTAAAATTTTATAATTAAAAACTAATTAAAATAAATTTTAAAAACTAAATTACCTGCAGTAAGATCTGGTTGTTCCATTGGCATTGAACTTAAAACAATGTTGGACATTTTTAAAATTAAGCTTAAAATTCACAAATGTAAATCTTTTAATAATTTTCAGGAGTATTTAAAATACTCCAAATATTTAAAATATATTTTCAGTGGAAAATAAATTTTAAATGTATTGAATGAATAGTGTATAAAAAACTTAGTGCTACAAAGATTTTGTTTGAAACTGAAACTCGAATGAGCGTACAACAGAAAGTACAAACTACACTACGCAATTACTTCTCCTTTACTGCGAATAGTATTTAACACTTCAGTGGAACATCGGGATAAATATCGCCCCATCCGCACTTTATTCGTTAATAACTTTTTTATTATACATGGCTTAGAAACACAGCTTTAGGTATTCCTCGGCTTGTTATTGTATAACGTATTTGTGATTTTTCAGAATTTTACCGCCAAAAATACAATATTTATTAGCCCTTAATCAGTTAGCGTTAAAACATAATCGATTTTTATCCCAATTTACCTTTAATGGATGTCAATGTCAATGTAAATTTTCCCTATGAGTTAGTTTTTCCTGCATATCCCGATGAGGTTATTAATAGGAGTTAAGCGCAGAAAATGTGATGCGCAATGCTCTATGGAAGGTAGTAAAAATATTTCTAGTAAAAATAGTCTACACACCTACAATAACCCAACTGACTCCTCCCCTTAGGCTATACGCTGCTTCCTATGCCACACAAACCGGAAGTGAGGGATACCTACTGGTATTTTCGAAAAATTTATTTTAACAGTAAAGTATTTTAAAGATAGGAGGCTTTTTTATTAATATAGAAATTTTAAGATAGGAGGCATTAAAACAAATAAATATTCGCAACAATTATAAAGAACTTTCTTTATATAAATAATAATCTAGTTAGACGTTGTTTAAAAAATTTTTAAAAAAATAAGTTAAACGGGAAAAGTTTTCTCTGCTAACAATATAATTCAGTAATCTAAACTAAATAACTCTAAAACTAATAATTACAATACTTTTACAATGTCACTGTAGAAAATCCAGGTGTAATAAATTTATAATTTATGATTTCTTAGTTTTATCTAAATTCTATGTCTGTTACATTTCACAGAATTTTTCTATCACTATCGGATCAATTCTTAAACAGTATACATATTAATTGAATTTAATTTTTTCTTATAAATAAACAAACCATTGTTGTACATTGACTCTTGGGTATGTCTTAAGCGTGCACTAACAATCATCTAGTTTGTTGGTGCGAACCACTGGTCGGTGGCGAGCTCTGGAGGAAGAGTCCACCAACTTGGTCCACGGTGTCTGTGTAAACCATCCATCGATATGGAGTGTGTCACATGTATGCCTTAAATTAATTTTCTCTATCACTAGCGGATTCATGGGAGGTGGCGATCAATTCTCAAGTTTGACAATGTCACTTTATCTGATACTGTAGTGATAAATTAATAATTTCTTCGATTGATTCGGTGGTTTTAGCGAAATTCTATATCAGTTACCTGTAACAGATTTTCTCTATCGCTATCGAATCCATGGGTAGTGGCGATCACTACGAAAGTTTGATAATGTCACTATAGCTGATCACGTAGTGATAAATTCAAAATTTCTTCAATTGATTCGTTAGTTTCAGCGAAATTCTATATCAGTTAGCTGTAACAGATTTTCTCCATAACTAGCGGATCCAAGGTATTCGGCATAAACCAAAGAGCACTCTCGTTAATTATTTTTCACTTTAACTGGCCCACAATCAATAGTGTACACTCGCAACATTCATTTACTTGATATTTTACTTTACATTGTAAAACATAATGTATGTTTACATTTGGTAAACAATTTCCACTTTAAACACTAGAAAATATTATCAACAATATTTTTATTTTCAGAAAAAATTAGTCTATTCTGTGAATCTTTCTATAACTGACTATAATTAAAATCATTTTTATAAATAATACTTTTTAAACAATGTCTATTTAATTTTTTATTTTCTAAAGTGACTATTATTTTGCGAATTTTTTTATTTTAAACGCTCCTATAATAAAAATCTTTAATAAAAAATTAAAATCTCTTTATTAAAAAAATCCAATCTTTATTAATCTTAAATACGTATTATTAAAAAATATTTTCGCAAAAGAGCCTCATAACAAACTGCGGACACACCGACGGACACAGAGACGGACAGTGTCAAAAGCATAAGCTCTACTTTTTTTAAAAAAAGTGAGCTAAAAAATTAATAAATTATTGAATATCTTTTATAGTGATTGATATTTTAATTAAATAAATATAACTTCAAAATACATTTAGAGGTAATGATTTTTAATCATTCGAAACATTTATTAACTATGAAAATAAACTTTAATAAAAATTAAAAACTATTTAGTTCAAAATAAGTACATAGATTTATAATAATTTATTTGGAAACAACACTTAAAAATACCAATAAACACAAATAATTAAAACTGTAAATAAGTATTAACTGTTCTAAAATAACTAGTTTTGGTTAACGATATTTTGAAAATAAATAATAAAATTTCATTTTAAGTATCGTAAGTTAGCAAAACTAAGCCTAATATTTAAACAAGAACTAAACTTCGTAATGGCTAACTTTGATAAAAATATCTTTTCAATTATTAGACCTTTATTTCTAAAGAGTACAGAATGAAATTTCTGAGAAAACATTGTTTTGAAAAATAATATAAAATGAAATAAATACTAATAAATGCTAACATATACAGTAGCGTTGTTTCATTTACAGTTTTTTAATTCAAATTAAATTACGATGAAATTAAAATGATAATTTTTGATTTAAATTAAATTAAATTTCAATTAATTGAAATTGTAATTCAATTATTAATTCGATTTCTAT
>JAQIVF010002923.1:0-10101 GCA_034698365.1 Steganacarus magnus | reverse complement strand
GTATATAAAAAATTTGATTCACATCTATAAATATTTATCTGCATTGTAGGAATGATGAGTTAACCCAAATAGGAATCCCCATCTGTACTCTGCACATAATTTAGCAGAGAAATGTTCAAAAAAAATTCTAGTTAAAGTATGTGCAAATAACTGGTCACCAAAAGTTCAGAAGTAAAATATTTTTTAAGGATGCGAAGAGTTTAAAGTCAGAGAGTTTTGAAAAACTTGAGAACAAACCTAAAAGTAGTATACGATAATAGAGAAGTTTAATGCTTGTCCTCAACGTTGAATTCTGAATTACCGTTACAATGCTGTGACGCGTTTATATCCGCACAAATCTTCGCGGACAAATGATTCCAATTTTTAGTTCAGTATATTACTGTAGCTGTTTTTTTAGACTAATGGTTTTAGGAAATCACTGCATTCTCCGCAGAAAGTGAAAACCACGTGCGCTTATATCGCAAAATTAATGAGACAGGTTTCCTAAAACGTAATAGCGATGTAGTTTATAAACCAGAAGGAAACAAGTGTTAGCTATACTATTATTAGTTCCACTAAAGATACTAAACACTTTCTATTGTTACCAGAGATACCTTATTTGCAAAAAAAATTTTATACAATTCCTAAGTTACCATTTTCAAAAAATTGAAATGAAAAATAAATATTTATGTTTTTATAAGTTACAATACATGGTTTAAATATACCGACTATATTATAATATTGGGAAGACTTTGATTCATAAGCATAGTTACACAAACTCCAAACCTCTAGGGTGGGGTCCAGCTCTCTAGATTCACGAAATTTTAGGGAGGGTCAAATCTCACCGGATTTAAGCGACAATTTTTTCCGAATTTTGGACAAAAATTATAGGGGTCTCAAAAACTCATCGGATTTAAACGACAATTTTTCAATTTCTTTTTTTTCGTGAGGGGGGTCAAGTTTTCCCGACCCAAGCACCCCCTCTGGTTAGGCAAGCACCCCCTCTGTGTAACTATGTTCATAAGTTAAAATCTTAATTTTATATCTCATTATTTTCTTATTTCTATATTTTAATTAAAATTTTACATTCCCATAATTTTCAATTTAGATTAAAGCGAAGACTGGAATCTTACATTAACACTACTTTCCTTTCTAAGCATTAGATTTTAACGCATCAAATTTAAGAAATTCTAAAATTAAAGTAAGTTGATTCCGCAGAGTAGAAAATCTATGAATTCGAGAGCATTGTAAATAATCGCATCGTTTAAGAACTAAATTCAAAAATAGGAAATAGTAAAATATATTCGATTTTTTTGTAAAGCCCTTTAGTAAATTCATATTAAACAAAATTAGGTTAAATTTTATTATGTCAGAACTTACAGTTATTAAACAAAAACCACTTTATAAAATTGCCAATTTATGTTATTTTTCCACCACTTTGTCATTCTTGAACTGCATTATCGATTGGTTAAAGAATTCGGCCAATAGATTTTTTTTTGTCAGATATACACTGTTAATCATAAATACACTGTTAATTATTCTAATTTATAGCACTTAATTTTAAAACAGTGTTAAATTTAGATCAATAGTTTTTGATACATATAGAAATTGGACGGAAAATTTTTTAGTATAGTTTTTTAATATTTAAATTTTCCTATGAATCTGAAATCACGGTAAAAATCTGGAGACCTTTGTCACCTGTTACTATAATTAATAAAACAAGATACATCATAGCTAATAGAATTGTGTCATATGGCAAATTACGATATTTTCGTATTCATTTTAGTATATTCGAACAGTTTGATCGATACTCTCAATAAAATTAAATTTAGTTTTTATTCACAATTTACTAGACAGTGTATTAATTCACTTAAATAATGAATAATATTTCGCAATTGCTCTCAAACACGTCATTAGATCCGTATACTCATTATTCAAGTGGATTGATTGATAAACTGTCCAGTAAGTGAATAAAAACTAAGTAGAATTTACGAATAGGTCGTCGATATGGAAACGTTTAATAAAATTAAATTCGGTCAGACATCTAAATTTATTTTAATATATAATTATTTTAATCATCTTTTCTTTACAATTTAGATAAAAAACCTTCGTCATAAAACTTTGGTTTTAAATAATACTTCGTACTGCATATATGATATATTAAATAATTTAACATTATATATAAAATTTACAATATGTGACTTTGATTATTAAACTCAATTAGAGTTTTTATTATTTAATGCCTGATTAGATCTAAATTCAAATTTATCAAATAAATCTCAATAAAAAGATAATAGGCTTCATTGGAATAATTTAGCTGAATAATTTTTTTTATAATGAATGACATACGGTATTCGAAAGCTCGCGTCTTTATCGAGTTTTCTAAAACTTTTCCGGCCACTAATGTTTATTCGTTAATAGATAATCCGCTCTCTTGAGTAGAAAATGAAAAAAGATTTCCCTTAATTTCCCGTTTCTATTAATCATTAATAAAAAAAATTTTTCGTAAATAACTTGTGCTGTAATAAATCGCTCGTTGGATGTTAGAGCGCAGAAGTATCGGCAAAAGTTTTTCGTCTAACTGTGAAAAGGCTGTAGTGGCGCACACAATCAGACGTGTGTGTGTCTTCGTGTGTGTGATGTGTGTTGTGTGCGCGTTTCAGTGTTGCTGTCGACTTTTGAAGTGTTGAAGACTTTATAAAAACACACGTTTTTTTGAATGAAGTGCTGCGCTTGTAAATGCATTGTGCATCGCTTCCACTTGAATATTAACGACCATTGTGTTCATTGAGGCCAAAAAAGAATAAAACTAACAGAATGCCAAAAAATTGAAATAAAAACCTGCGAACAACACTGGTATGGAAAAACTCTCTGCGGGCAAAACTTTTTTCTACTCGCGTCGGCAGAAAAACACTGAACAAACTGTGTTCGCTATGCTTTTTTTGATTTGTTTGAAATGAACTGTGGCAATGAACCGTACGCTTGGATATATGTGGCCGTAGATGAGAAAAGGGCTAATTGAACACCACTATAATTAGCTTTGATTGCGAGCGTTCCTAAGGGCAAGTTTTCAATATAATTAAGTTATATTGTGAGACGCAGTACAGCGTGCGTATGTGAGAGATAGTGTGTGTGTGTGTGTGTATATGGTTATGTCATGTCAGAGGAGAAGCACTGAAAGCATTCATCGCAGCAACTCTTCTTCAATGAAAGTAAATTATTATCACAGCAGCTGTACAACGTAAATAAATTATTTGTTTTAAAACAAATTAAAGCGGTATTGTTTACAATTTTTTTTCGCTATAATCAAATCCACTCTTATTAGCGCACACACACATACACATACACACACACTAATTGCGATGCTTTATTATTGTTTAGTTTTATTGTGTTCTCTGCTCTATTGTTTGAGCGCATAAAAATAGTATTCAAATTTTATTCATTAGTCTTTATATTGTTTTTCTCAATAGCTATAAAGATGGTTTTAAGAAAACCGAGATTAATCTAGTAAGACATATTTCAAACTTTATTTTATTTACTTTTAAGATTAAGAGTTAAAGCTATTATATAAGTTCCGCTCACTTTATTCACAACACTCGCTTCACAGTCAATGCTAATAATACCGCTTAAATGAATTGTATTTAAGCTTACAGTTAGAGAAATTGTGTATAAAACAGCATCCAAATTATCCGCTTTTAACCAAATCATTATTTTATTTGGTGTAAATTTAAATCTGATACCAACACCTCCTGACCACACTTATCCAACGATCGCCAGAATTTGGCCAGAATTTTATTCACCGCAAAAAAACCATTAGCGAAATTAAACATACACGAGAGATAATTAAAGTTAATACGATTTTATAATACATATCAGAGCCATAACTCGAAAGTGTTCAGTGCATCGCTGTGATTACATTGAACAGAACATCGATGCCAAATGGCGTTAATGGCACACTTCAATGCTGCTACAGTTTATGGCAGCAAACATAATCATAAAAATCTTTATCGCCCCTACTTAGTAAAACTATAGATAAAGCGCTGGCTGTTAAATGGCTGTATTAATCCATTATCCACATCAGATGCAAACCATGTCTATTTTTTTTATTAATGTTGTATATTAAAGTGGATTAAATTGAAAAAAGACTGGAAGAATAGCTAATCACTAGATTTTAGTGAAGTCATTAATTAACATTTCACTGGGTTTTTCCATAAATTAGAGAGTTTTGAAATATAAGTATTCTATATTTTCTAAACAAAAATTGCTTAAAAAATGTTTTATTTAGTTTTCAAAAGAAAATGAAAAAAGATGGCAATATATTGAAATTAATTTTGTCGAATGGTTATGGCACAGTACTGTAGCAGCACTTTGACATTTACCTAAACGTATATCTATTTTATCTAGAAAAACCAATTTGTACTTTCATATTCTTGTTTTTAAATTTCTAACGAGATTTTCTCTGAAAATGATTCGCTTTTTTAAACCCAAAGCCGTCGATGCACTAAAGAGTGCTGCGATTTCCAACAATTTTCTGAATGACCATTTTTTTGCGGAGTAGAGTTCAGTTCTCTATTATAGCCACTCCCAAACGTAGATTCATCAAGATTTGCAACGCGTTAACTCTTAAATGCCGTTACTTTTCGGTATTTTGGCGATGCAGTCATTCAATTGGATGCTATCATAATATTTCTTCAGCAGAGCTTTTACTATGCTTAGCACACTAACATCACCATAACCGCCTTCTAACTTAAAGCTTTACGAGAGTTAGTTCTTATACTGTATATATACCGTATAACGTAGAATATATCTGTTGTGTGTGCGTGATTGTGTGCGTGTGTGTTGCTATGTGTGGAAAGTTTCACAACTCTCTAAAAAATATGAAATAAAATTTTTTTTTTCATTTATATAAGCTTATATATTGCACACATACACACATATATCTTCAAATATATATATATATCTGCAAAGCAATATAATTCTTTAATAGATTATAAAAACCTGGTAAATTCGTTTTTGATGCTAAACGCGGTATAAAAATGTGCTTAAAATTTTTTTATAACCCTTTTTATATCAGGCAGTAAAGAAAAAAATGCTAGTAATGAAAAGTTTTTAAAATATTGCTTTCGCAACACAAAAAACATAATTAAATGTCTAATTGATAGGTTTGTCGTTCAAATTAATAGCTAGTTATAGCCAAACATATGAATTATGTTATGACAGAAGAGAAGCGTTTTAATTCAATGATAAATGTAAGGCAATGGCGTTGAGTGCAATGCATTTATTAATGAACTGCAAACTTACGGAAATTTGCCATAAATTCACAGACATATACACACACATCTATCCATTTCCTAATCTCGAGATAAGACTTTTTGCCAAAAGAGAAAGAGACTGAGACTGTGACTGAGACCTGAAAAGACTAAAGATTTTCTTAGCTCTATATCAGTGTTGTTGCGATATTGATCTGCTATTTTCCCCCTCATTCTTATTATTCTAGTGTTGATACGATTCAGCGTCGCTTTCGCTCTCTCGCTCTAAGTTTGTGCTGAATATCAGAATTGCGTCCTCCACTCATTTAAACGATATAGCAATGAGAAACACTAACTTTATTTAATCAACTTTTCTTCTCTCTATTCTCTCTATTTAGAGCGACAAAATTAAGCAAAACAAGCACAACAACAGCCGCAGCAATAACAACAACCACCGCCAACACTACCACTAACGGATCTATGGCACAGTTATTCAGTCAAATTGTAGCAACTCTACCAACATATCCGAGCATATCTTCTTATTCGTCCTCTTCATCGCCAATTAAAAATCAGACAATTATTTCGAATCGATTCTCGAGACAAGAGCATCATCCGCTCGGAAAGGTATAAACAACTAATTAAAGAAACTCTGGAAAATAAAAGAATTAAATCTATTATTGTTAGAGCCGTAACGTATAATATAGAGTGAGACCTATTAAATATTAAGTGCTATTAAATGAATCGTTTAAACTATTTCTATTAGCATTTATTGAGCTTCACTGACTTCAGCTGTGAGTTCAGAATTTAGTGCAGAGTTTTAATAGTGAATCAATCAATTTCAACAAAAAAAAGAGAGAAAAGCTATTTTCCCAGTACTAAGCTCTATCACCAGCTAATACCCTATTGAAAAGTATTTGATTTGCGGCGTATTAAGATAACTTTACTTTTTTTGCACGCTATTAACGCTTTTTTTAGGTAAAAGTGATTCTTCAGATTAGCAATAGTCAGCAACAAGAAGATACGAGCGCATACTTAAAGGTGGACTGTCCGCGCAAGCATCTCACCCTTTACGACCCGACACTGAAGACGTCTTACGAGCAAAATCAAAGGCCGACAGCGCCCAAAATATTCGCGTTCGACGCTATCGTTCACCACAATAGCGGCGAATCCAATTCAAATAATCGTTCACTGGTAAAGCAAACGCGAAACTTTTTAGCGATGATTATCCATCTATTTATTTATTACACGCAGAGCAGTATTTTTTTTCATACTACTGCACAGCTATTTTTTGTTGTTATTCTATTATATCTTTTTTATTTGTTATTTCTCCCCGTTTATATCAGGAGCTATCTAAGGCAGCGTTACCCGAATTGATCGATGCGGTCATGAATGGCAATGATGCGGTACTATTCGCTTTTGGCAAAACAGGTTTACTTCAATTCACTTCATTGATCATTTTCAGAACCAAGACTTTTTCGGAAAATCCCAACTTTTTTTTATATATAGTATTATTTTTTTTATGGTGTGGACCTGAATACACATTAACCGTTAGAAATGAAATAAGCATTTAGATTAGATTTGCTTCTTAATGTACCGAAGTAGTAGTTTGGCGCAAAAAATACGGATTTTTATATTCCTTTTTTTCCACAAAAAATCAAACCAAATTTTCAACAAGAAAAAAGAAAGATTAAAAAATTTTATTATTTTTTCCTGAAGTTTGATATTTCATGAAAAAATTTCGAGGAGTGTGTTTAGATTAAATTAATACAGTGTGTGTACAACAGCGCAGAAATAAATTATTTTTTTAAACTTAACCCAATTTTTAATTAGAGAGTAGAGATGATTTATTAACAAATTTTTGAACTAATTGCGACAAAGTGTGCGGCATATCACTGTTTTAAAATTATATGAACTAAAAATTAACTTAAAAATTTAATTTTAAAAAACCAGTAAATAGAGAAAAGAAAATTGAAATTAAGATTCAGAGTATAGATGCTGTGATACGGTACTAACTTATATATATAGCAATACTAGTATGTAATTTTATGCATGAAATGCAAATTTTTAATTTTATTTATTTACTGTATTTTTTAGTACAATTTTATTATCCTTTTTGCAAAAAAATTTCATTCCATAAAAGTCTTAACTCTGATCATTTTATTTGATTTTCACTGTGCACTGCACTTTTTTAGACAAAAAAGGCATTCAATGCTTTTCATAATAAACTCTCCGTTTTTCTCTCTCTCTCTCATGTTTTGTTTTGTGTGATATAACAATAATTTTTTTGGGTTATAATTTATTGCGTGATTTGCTTCCCTTTCTCTCTCTAACTCTCTCACTCAATCCTCCCTCACCACCCTCTCTCTCTCTCCTCCCCAGCAATGTTCTCTCTCTCTCTCTCTCTCTCTCTCTCTCTCTCACAACTCTTTTATTGTTATTTTACTGTAGTACATATTTCTTTTTTTACTGTCGATTAGATTTTAAAAATTAGTTTAAAAAACTTTTAAGTGAAATGAAACTTTTAAAATTATAAGAAATTCACGGAAACTGTTTGGAATACAAAAATGTTTTTCAAAATCGCTTAGAATTAGCGCACAACTCGAGTGAATTGATTTTGTTTCGCTCGAGTTTAAAGCTAATAAACGCGTTAGTTTTACTAAAACCCAAATAATACTATTAGCCCATCACTAATGAGTGCTACTCAGCAGTGATAAAAACAAAACAGAAAATACTTGTTATTTACGAGTGTGAATCAAACATGCAATTGTGTGTATGTAAGACTGTGTGTGAGAGAGACTAACGCACAGTCACTGTATGTGTCTGTGTGTTTTAGTCATTCATAATGAGAAAATCGATCTCTACAGAGAGGAGTTAGGTTTTTGTCAATATAAAAACAAAGGCAGTCACGTTTACGACATCTTCTTTAACTCGTATAAGTGTATAAGTTAAATGGTTTTAGTTTAAGGAAATGATTCACAACTGGACCGTAGCTTTAAGGGAAGACAGTAGAGATGGAAAATTTGCAGCGCCATAGTGACCGATGGAACTGAGATTTGCTGGTTGAAATGAAAAATAGTAAACCCGAAGTTGAATGCCGTATTCAATTATGAAAGTTGTTGTGAGTGACATTTTTGCGTTAGTATTGGCATAGAATCATCAATCAAATCAGAAGTGCTGAATATTTATGATACAACGCATAAAAAAGGAACAAAATTAATTTGAATTTTTTCTTATAATCTAAGTTAAGCTTTGTTTAAAATCATAGGCGTAAAAGTTATTTATGTTTAGTTTATGTCGTGAATGTTGGGATTGACAAAATTTCTCTGGCGCTCGGGTCTCATGAGGATTTTTTTGTAAAATGAGTGGACGGGAATGGGAGCATGAACTGAGTATTCCTTTCACTTACAAGAAGGCAACAACACAGCAAAAAAAAAAAGATTATTGCCTAGAAAATCAATACAAAGGAATAAGATTACAGATAGACATCATATCTTGATAACAAATAGAAAGTAAAAGGAGACTGCGAAGGAAAGAGTGAACTGAGAGAGTTGAGGGAAACTGAGAGAGAGAATTGTAAAAAATAATATTATATTATGATTAGTGTTGTACATTGGCTGAGATGTGCCTGAGCTGAAACTCAAACTAACTATAAAAACATAGAAACTAAGATAGTTTACTATTTATTTAATAAGAAATTAATAATAGAAATTAATCAATTCATAACAATTAACACATCAAAAGATTAGGAAAATATTTGAAGCGTAAAAATTTAATAAATCATTGTTAGAATTATTTTTTAATAGCAAGAACAAGTTTTTTAGTTCTCATGTTTGCTCAATTCCCCGGAAAATTGCGCAAAATATTTCTCGCTTAGCTAAAGGCAAATTGAACTGAAAACAAAAGGGCAACTCAACTCAAGCCCTAATATGCTTCGGAACACTAATTATTATTTATTTATTCAATATTGTATTTAGGATGAATTTGTGTCTCTCTAATCCCTTATTCAATAGAAAACATAATTTTCCATCTGCTTCAGAAGCATGACTGCACACCACACACACACACACACACATACATGCATCCACACACACACACACTATCGCACACTTTTTATTTGTTGCCTTTTGATCTATTTTAGTCTTGCTCTCACTCTTTTTTTTCTGGTTTGACTTCGTGTTGTTGTACAGTTCATGTGTATTATGTTGCAAGTTGTGCACAATTGATGAATTGGTGTCGCGAACCACTTAATGGATTTCAATGTTACGACACAATGTCAGTGTAGTGCCCGATACTACTGATATTGCCATGAATGAGAAATGATTGAAACATGAGATATTTAATATCGAGATTTATTAGAAAAAAATATACTTTATATGTAATAGAGTCGTATAGAGCTTACGATATATATATTATTGACTAAATTTCTAGTTTATGTGTTACACAAGAAAGAGGAAGAAGAAGAAAAAAAACAAGATATATATTCATTTAATGATTACCAAATTAGAGTTTAATTGAGTCAAAGTATCTTAGAAGAGATTATGTTGATTTCCGAAGTTTACGTTCAGTGTAAAGCTGCGATTTTTAAAGCGTTCGCGAGAAACAAAAATCGATATTAAAAAAAACGGCGAGAGGAAAGAAAAACTATTAGCTCTTAAAGATGCCATTAGTTGGCAAAACATTTTAATTTAAATTTTATACCATTACTGGAAACAAGTTTTTCGAGAGAAACATTATTCTTTATAACAGTGAGAACACAGAATATTTTTAAGTCAGTGCAGCGCACACTACACACACACACAGAGCTCTGATTTCATATGTATGTGTAAAATGTAAAAAGTCTGTGATTATACGGCGTAGTATTATAATTCAATTT
>JAQIVF010002922.1:0-10102 GCA_034698365.1 Steganacarus magnus | reverse complement strand
TATTTGTATAAACAAATAATGAATAAAATGTTGTATCGAGATGTACTTCGGTAAAAGCTGTAATTTCAATTTGACTATTAACACTAATATCTCTTTTTGCTCTATCAATCAATATAGCATAATCTGAAGGAATATTGTTGAAACTTAATTCTCTTAATTGAGAGTCTACTAATCCTAATATATTCGATAGAGTAAACGAAAACTTAGGTAAAAAGAGTATAGGAGTCTCCGAGGTCGCAGTTGTTTTTGATGCCATGATTCCCACTTTTATCAATACTTTATTATGTATTTTATCAAAGTTGAGTTCTGTATGCTTCATTATATAAAATAAATTCTTACTAAGATCAGCATTTATGGTGATATTTTTTAGTGATTTGTTTATTTCGTTTAATAAAGTTTCGCAATCGTAATTACCAGCAGGTAGCAGCTCAGTAGATTGATGTTCATTTCCCATGTAATCTATAATCGAAATTTCTTCCTCTTTTTCAATATTGTACCAACTTTTAGTATAACTAATTTCAGTTAATCCACATTCCCAAGAGTTGTTCAGTGTATGCTTTTTCGCGAGATGAGTTATAAAGTTTCCAATAGAATTTGAAACCTGATCTGGATAGGTTCGTAAAACATATGACGACTTATATGGGTTATTGGAAACTGAATGCAGGGATCGAAAGTTAGCAGAAACAAAAATGGAGGCGAACCTGAAAAATATGTTCGACAGGTTCGATCAGCTGACTTCGATTATATCGAACATGACGACACCGAGTCAAACAAAACCCTCAAGTCAACATGTGGGCGGTTTCACTACTAATGCTTACGCGACACAGAACACACAACATACAACAGTGTTGAGAAATTTCACACCTTATCCTCAACTACCGGTCACTACAACCACAACAACTACAATGACGTATTCATTACCGCAAACAACTACAGCAAACACAACAAATTATCAAACGTTTGCTCAGTCAACACAACTGTATCCGAATTCGACGCTATATATGAATCCAACGCAACATTAGAATCCAGCGCCGGATAAAAGTTTGGTAAACCAGAGTTTACAACAAAACCAAACATTTATTAATAATTCGTTGTAACAACAACAACAAATGGCTAATAGTTTCGCGAATTTGGAAAAATCAATAACCGATAACATGAAAACTACTCGTAAACTTGATATAAGTAAAATTATACCAGAGTTTTCTATCGCAACTCCTGCGAAAAAATTCATTGAATATTTTGAAAATCAAGCGATTTATAATCACTGGCCGGAAAACCAATTCAAAGAACTCTTAGGCTCGAGAATAAATATAAATTTGGCAGATAAGTATCGCCAGTTTTATGATATTCATAGTTTCGAGTCTTGGTTAGAATATAAGAAAAATTTTATTTTGCATTTCACTTCAAAAACGAGTAAAATTGCAGAAATCGCTAGACTTTCAAATATGAGCAGAGATACGTTTAAAACTCCGAGTGATTTTATCGCAGTCTACAGTTTTTATAGAATGATGCTATTAAAGAACATGAGTCCAGAAGTGCAACGTATGGCCTCAGCGAATATACTAACCGCGGACTATAATACGGCGCAATTTTTGGACCAAATTGTTTATCTCGACAACATTAATGCTGGTATTAATCGCGAAGTGAGGATCAGCAAAAGCTTAAGCAAAATACACAAAACAGCTTTAAGCCATTTGCACAAAACAGTGGTAATAATTTTAATAGAAAACCGAATTACAATAACCAAACACAGCAACAAAATCGTTCGAACCTGAAGTGCAATTGGTGTCTGGGTTCACGTCATGAAGAGTCCAGCTGTTACTACAAAAAGGACAACAAGACTAAAGCTGAAGCTCAGCGCTTGAGAGAAGAAAAACTCGCAGTTTATAATCAAAAGCAAAGCGTAAGTCAGCGCTCAAGTGCTAGCGTTTCAGTCACAGCGCCTGACGCTCAGCCGTCAGAAGAAACTAACGCTTCAACGAACACTTTAAACTGTTAAGCCACTCTACTGGAGGCGTAGAGGAGGCGTTACCACTAAAAAGTCCTCAATTGACAAACATTAAATTTACATTTACGGACAAACCGACGATAAAAATAAAAATTAACGACAAGCTTACCGTAACCGCACTCTTAGACACAGGGTGTGATCACGGGATAATAAGGTATGACAGCAAAACAACTGCAACTAAAGCACAAAAATATGCGAATAAATTTGGATGGCATTAACTCTAAGTCACCAGCCATTGGTAGCTGTTTTGCAATAATTTCAAAAAACTTAATCGAACGTCGCCTACTTTTTAACATTAGTGACACTGTTTCACATCCTATAATACTAGGGAGAGAGTTTATTAAACTTTTCGGGATTATTCTCAAAATGTCTAGAAATGAAGTTCTTTTCGAAAAGAAAGGAAATGAGACATGTTTAGTCGACAAAAACGACTCTGTCTTTTCATCCACATTTGACATAAATTACGTCTCCAAAGAGGACATTAAAATGGTGGAGGAAAAACTTGAAAATAGTTATTTCGTTTTGGACAATACCGAGCAATATATAAAATAGATTTATAACTTTATTTCATTAAAAACGAGTTATGATTTGAGTGATCCAACATTGATCAACAATTATAAAAACAAAGAAACTTCCATAAATCAGTTCGATTTAGAGTTAGTCCCCGAACACATAAAATATAAATTAGTTGATGTTCTTTGGGATAAAAACCAAGCGTTCGCAAAACATGAATGGGACGTAGGTTTCGCACGTGATTTTTTGGTAGACATCGATCACGACTACATTCCAGAAAAACACTTTAAACCCTATCGCTATAATCAAGAAGATCGCGAGTATATTAATAATTGCATGAAAGTTATGGAAAAGTGCGGAATAATCAGGAAATCAAAGGCTAAAATGGCAGTTCCAATAATTTTAGTAAAACCGAAACCTAGAACTAAGCCACGGATTGTTATGGACAGTCGTTATATGAATGAAAAAACAAAATCAGTTGACTATCCGCCAACTCTTATGAACGATTGCCTCGACTTTTTGAGTGGTTGTTACTATTTTTCTTGTGTCGATTTATTGAAAAGTTTTTTCGCAATAAAAATAAGCGAAAAGTCAAAATGGCTGACAGCTTTTCAAACTGAAGACGAAATTTGGGAGTTTAACGTATGCCCAATGGGGTGTAAAATATAACCAGCAGAACTGCAAAGACTAGTTAATAAAGTTTACCATTCAATAAAAAACAAATTCTTCACAGCATTTTTCGATGACTTAATGCTAGTTATTAAAGACTATATTGGATTAACTGAAGAACAGATACAAGAAAAACATTAAGCAAACATAAAAGAATTTCTAACGCTTACTATTAATGCGAATTTAAAATTAAGTGTCAGTTTTTTTAAAAATAAATCAAGTTTCTTGGGTTTATCGTCTCTAAAGATGGCAAGAAAATCGATAGAGAAATAAAGGAAATGATGTCTAAACTCAGACCTCCGAAAAACAAGCGGCAAGTGAGACAAATTTGCGGTTTGGTTACCATTGTTAGAGATTTTTTTCAAATAAAAGACTCTATGCGTGAATTATACGCTTTAACGAAAGCTAACGCACCCTTTGAGTGGTCAGCGAAAGCGGAGAAATGTTTCCAGAGACAGAAGCAAATCTTAACAAACCCTCAGCTATTGGAACATCCGTCGCCTAACACTCAAAAAACATCCAATCAGACGCCAGCTCTCACTCTATTGGTGGAGTGCTTTGTCAAAAGCATACGGATGGACGTATAGGCGTCATAAGTTTCTTTTACCACTCGTTGTCCGAATCTCAAGTCAAATGGTCAACGATTGAGCGGGAACTCTTCGGAATCGTTTTTGCGGTTAAGAAGTTCCGAAAAATTCTTAGATCGCAAAAATTCGTTGTATTTTGCGATCACCTTCCGCTTGAATGCTTAAACAAAATGAAGGTTAGCGCCAACTATAGGATCAATAGAATGGCAGCAGTCCTGTCAGAAATCGATTTCACCGTAAAATACATTAAAGAAAAGACAACTACATTGCCGATGCTATTTCCCGATTAGAATCAAATTTAAATGCGAACATAAATAACGTTAAGGAATACAGTAGTGAATTCATTAGACAAATACTGGACTCTAACACAGAAGATTTAGACGAAATCGATTATTTTGACGACTTTGTGAAGTGTTTCGACATACTATACAGTGACCACAAAGAAGAGATAAAAATATCAAACATTAAAAACGTCACAATTTTTGAGAGTGTATCAGAAGAATTTTTCGTTAATGAACAACACAGTGACCCGTTTTGCATGTCACTGATCAATAAATTAAATTCTAAACTGAAGAGAAATAAGGTATCGACGAAGTTTAGATTAGATGAGAACAATAAGTTATTTCATTAAAGAAAACACAAGTCCAAAATGGGACTGCTATATCAAATAGTTGTACCGAAATCTTTGGTGAAAACTATTTTAAATCAATATCATGAAAAGTTCGGACACTTTGGTCAGGATAAATGCGAGAAAATTATTAATCAGAAGTTCTGGTGGCCTTACATGCGAGACGAAATTAGGGCCTACATCACAGTTTATGCCACGTGCCAAAAGGGTAAATATCGGACCCAGAAACCCTATGGTTCGGGCAAATTATTGCCGGAATCCACGGACCCAATGCATACCTTGAATCTGCATAATTACGGGCCATGTAATAAGAGTCTGGACGGCAATAAATACGTGTGCGTGATTGTCGATCGATTAACACACTTCTATTTTACGAAAGCGATACCAAATAAACGCGCGGAGACTATAATAGAGTTTCTAGAAGAAGTTGCGACGCGTAATAGTCTTCCGAAAAATTTAATTACGGATCGCCACGCGTCTTTCATGAGTGAAATTTTTCAAGCGTATTGCCGAAAAGTGGGCGTTACCCACAAGCCTTGTAGCTCATACACTCCGACGAGCGATGGGTTGGTTGAGAGGGCCAACTACAAGATAATACAGACGCTTAGGATGTATACTGACCAGGACGACAGGTCTTGGGATAAAAAACTCCCTTTAGCTACGAGACACTGTAACAATGCTATTAACAACACTACAGACTATGCACCATTTTTTCTTATGTACGGCTACTCGTCTAAAAATAATTTTGAGCGAAACATACAATTTAGTGCGAATACAGATAAAGACGAGGTCAATAGTGATGACAATTTATTAGAAATAGCTAGAGCTGACGCACAGCGAAGAATATTAGCCGCTGAAGAAAAGTGGACACTTATTAAAGACAATAAGTGCGTCAAACCAGCATTTAAACAATTTGATTGCATTTGGTTAATCTATAAAACGACCTGGAAGTTTTTTGAAATATAAAGCTCCGTTTAAATGACCTTATGTTATCGCCGCTATTGTTAATCAAGATAACTATAATTTCGCTGAAAAAATCAAAAGGAAAAGCTAAAGTTCGTACAGTTATTGCACATTTAGTTAAAGCGTTTTTTGGAATTTACCCCAAAAAATATGAAACTATAGTAAAAGATATCAAGTCTGGTATATATAATAAAGAGTTAGAACACAGACCTAAAGAGGAAGTTATTGGTTTAAAATATTACGTAAAATGGGAATTATTAAACAAACTGAGAAATATAAGATCGAAAAAGAATTCACCGTTAAATAATTTGAATAATGAAACCGTTATTGAAAATCAACTCATTCAAAACAATGAAAATTTACGTGAATTAGAATTGTTAGGTGAACCAAAAATAGAGAAAGAAGTAAAAAAAACATATAATTGATTGAAATAAGAAAACAGCCAAAAAAGAAAAGGTTTTAAAGCCTATCCAACCGAAAGTAGTGATTACTAGAAGCGGGCGCACTTCAAAACTACCGCCAAAGTATAGTAAGCATTACGTTTAAGCTTTACTACCGATTTTAGTTTTCGTTATTTACTAATTAGTTTTATGTAGTAATTAATTATTAACCACACTCTACAATGCGTGTTATATTTATTTTTCCAAATTTATAGGACACCCTTTAGTTTTAGTTTATTAACAATATTTTATGTTTTAAATTTAACCCTTAGTTAACGTGATTTTTACAGTTTGTTAACTATTAGTTTTGCGTATTCGCTTAACTCCTTTTTAAATTATTAAAACGTTTGCTTAAAGCAGTGAAGCGAAGCGAAAGCCGTTTACTTTACTTTTCAAATCTCGAAAAACAATAAATCATAAGAAGACCCACCCTTAGTCTTGAGTCTGTGCTGCAGCTCAAGGTTACCTTTGTTTAACACATCTCAGCAGACATCTTGTCTCAAAAACACATCGCATTTAACGTTCGTTCGTTTTTATTTTTATTTAAAAATATTTTGAATCGTGTTTAACACTCAATACAATAACAGGCCTAAACTTATTAACGACAATAAACGTCGGTTAACTTCTAAGCAAATCATATCAGTTTGTTAAGAGGTTTGTGAGAAATACTTTCTCAAATTTTATTTTTTTCTCATCACATCACAGTTAAACCTTTTTTTCCTTACTGTTTGACCGTTTAATCAAAAGTCGGCAACGCATTGTTACCACTGTTAGTGATTTTAATTTATTAAAAATTGTTTGACACAATCAGTCATAAATTTCGAGTGAATTTTCGCTTAGTTTTTACGCGATAAAAATGATCGCAATAATATCGTTACGAATTTTTATGCTCATTCGAACTGTTCTCGAGTTGAAAGTGAGAAGAAAATTTTTGTTTAAGAGCGTTTTGCGTACAGAAACATCTGACACAAAGAATTTTATTTGTCGGTAAGTTTTTCATCGATTTTAAACCGAATTTCAAATCAATATTATTGATCACAATTAGTTTGATTTGTGCGCATAAATTACGTCACATAACAATGAGTAATCAGTCAATGTTAGTGTCTGCTCAACTCAAACATCAGCATTATATGCCCGCACGTGTTGTATAATATCGACAGTTACGAAGTAACTTATAGTATTACCACAAAATTGGCGTATTCTTTGCCGAAATCGTTCAGAGAATGGTTAACACATTTTGTTTACTATAAATTCGAACCTGAAAAACCTGAGAATTACGAGTGGGTTACTCAGCGAATAACGTTATTTACTCGTAAAAGTCACAACAAAATGTTGGCAGCAATTCAGCTCATAAGTCCCTTGAAAAATTTGGTGGATCAGATGGCTTTACTTCATGGCGGCAGTGATCACAGCGATCAGAATGTGGTGTCACTTATCACGAAATTTTTCAGTGAATTAGAAATTTCGTTTGCATACAAATTCATATGTGTTTTGCGATCTGATTTGGTGTCACCACTCAATCCGATTCTCATTTTGGCTGAAATAGTATATCGAAACGATGTGCCTAACACTGTGGCGGAAGAGGTTATCAGATTTATGGTTACGGCAGCTCATATCGATCTGAATTCTGATATCACATGTATGTATGAAAATGTTTTGCAAATCTGGTTGCCATTGAAGCGTTATAAAATTATTAATGTCGAGCGAATTTACAATAATGTGCAAACCGGTAGAGTTTTGTTAGCGATTAGAATTATTTATAAGTCATCGAATGATAATTTAAAATCAATGATTTTACGTTCGTTTAATTATCATTCGTTAAAAACTCTTTGCGTGGCATTAGTTAAGCGTGTATTTCTCAAGCAAAGTAATATTAGTTTAGCGTCAGATAATATTATTAAGCGAGCAGTTTATTACGACAATATTGGTATGGAAGGGCGAGAAAAGACAGAATCAGTCACTTATCGCAAAACATTGTATTATACTGAGATCGCAGCGATTGTTAATAAAGCGAAATCAATTATTAGCAAAGTTATAGTGAAAATCCCGAACAACATGTCGTTAGATGTGTTTCGTTATCTGTCATTAACAGCTTTGGAAAGATCTTTCTATCATATTATGAATACTGTTACCGACATAACAGTCGCATCAGAAATTAGGCGCGAATTACTCGTTTAAGCAGCCATAAAATACTCGGAAACAGACAGTTCAGGGAACCGTCGCTTGAATTTTGTTTTGATGCGAATGATTACGGGAGTAATAATACGTGAAGTAATGCTTCTCAAACTTCCGCTGAAGTTTAATATGCCTGCAATCGATTTAATGGGTTTAAACGACTTTAGTGTCTCATGTATAATAGTTTTTATGGCGACCGTTACGGGACCTGTGATCACAGCTGATGGTATATATGAGACACTTAATCAGAGTACTGCAGTAAACTTGTGGTGTCAATCAAAGCAGCAAAAAAGGCTGAAATCGCAGCAATTAAAAATAAATTTAAGTTCAAGCAAACAGAGGACTATTTGGGATATCTATTATGGTTTATACAATCAATTTATTTTCGCTGAACCGAGAATTGCGTCAATAACTACAACCGAGCGAGATTTAGGAATACCTGAGGAAACGACTTCAGAAGAAGAGCGAAAAGAGCGTGAAAACATTAAGAAAAGGAATATCGATTTACTTGAAGAATTAGAAAAATTAGATGAAGCGTGCACTTCAGCCATTATGGCAGAGATCGAGCCTCAACGCGAAACGGAAAATATTTTTGCTAGCGATGAACCGCCTTCGGGTTTACCGATAATAATATCGAATTAAGTTTATGTTTGTTTTGCGCATTAATAAGAATTGTTTTGTATTTTTTTTATATAATCAAAAATTTGTACGTTTTTCTTCTATTAGGGCTCTTGTTGTGAGCACACGATTTTTAACTAACCACTGATTTAAAATAAAAAGTTTAATTAAACCATTGATTGTGTTCTCTTATTTATTAAATAAAAATAAAATTAAAAACTAAATAAGTGGAACTAATTAAAATAAAACAAATTAAATAAATAAATTAATAAGTGGTTAGGATAACGAGTGTGCAATAACTATCGGTTAACAAATTGTCGATTCAGTCGCGACGAGCATTCTTCCCCCGATCCTAAGTTTTGGGCGTTCTATTTCGTATGTGCTTGTGTTCTCGCATTGTCACACTTCAGCACATCATAGTTATATGTTTGTGAAAAAAATGTTTTAAAACTAGCGTTTTATTGACAAAAGTTTTTAGTTTTAATTGTATTTGATATTTATTGTTGGATAATTTTTATTTTGATTTAAATTTTTTTTCTCATTTTGTTTATGTCTATCAATAATGATTTATTTTTATACTAATTATTTTTGCACAACAAATTCTAATAAAATTTCTAAAAAAAGTAGCAGTATTAATTCAGTAATTTGGTGTAAACTTGAAAATAAATTTTAAGATATCAATTATTATTGGTAGAGGTATTAGCTTAGGAATAAAATAAATAAATAAACATAAATTTTCTGTGGTTAAAATTATTATTTAAGCAAAAAAACTGTAAATGTATTTTTCTTTAGCGAATTCTATTTTATCCTTATTAAATTTGGCTTTATAATAAAACTCAAAATTAAAAATTTTATATAAATAAAAATCAAAATACATTTAAAATAGAAAATAGGAAAAAATATAAATCAAAATAAAATCAAAATTCAAAACTCGTTGTCAATACAACACTACATTTAAAAATATTATTTTATCAAAATTAAAATATGTAAGTGATATCAATAGACACTATTAACTTAGAACAAAACTGAATGTTAATTTATGAAAAACGTAAATTAAAATTTTTATTTATCTAATGGAAAAAATAATTACAGTCGCATAAGTTATTACACGAACGATTTAAGAAACTACTCTAACAATGTTGAACTGGTCACCTTTAAGAAACTTCTCGTATTTTATCGGAAACTATTCGACCATTTAAGCAATTGTCAACATAATGTGTTTTGTTGTGTGCGAATAATTTCTTAAAACGTTCGATTAATAACTTAAACGACTGTATGTTTAAATTAAAAGTAGTCTTGTTTAGATTGAATTGAAATATAATATAATTGAAATGGTAAGATATTCAAACATATTAAATTAAAAATGAATAGCGAAAAATATTTGAGCTAAACAAGAAATAACTTTTTTTTATCTCAATTTGATCAACATATCTGATATTAGTGTAAATTTTGTAAGACTATAGATTGAAAATGTTGAAAAAACATTGTTTAGAAAAATAAG
>JAQIVF010002921.1:0-10103 GCA_034698365.1 Steganacarus magnus | reverse complement strand
TAGGGTTGGGTAGGGTTGGGTAGGGTTGGGTAGGGTTGGGTAGGCATGGGTCCTGTATGGATCGGTTATTTGGTATAGTAGTATCGTCGGATCGGGTATGGGACAGGTAAGTGACGGGTCTGTTTAGTGTTGGAAAGGATATGGGTCGGGTTGAATAGGGTTTGGGTAGGGTTTTGTTCATGGATCGGGTAAGTCTGGTGTTATTGGGTGTGGTATGAGTCGGGTTAGGGCCGGGTATGAGTCGGGTCTGGGTTGGGTAATGGTGCGGTATGGGTCGGGTGAGTCTGGTATGGGTTGGGAATGGGTCGGGTGGATATGGTAAGGAATATGGAATGGATGGATCGAGTATGGGTAAGGTAGGCAATGGCAGGGTATTCCAAATATATTCCAAAAGCCAAAATTAAAAACAAACATTTTCTTGTAATTTAATTGTAAACATTTCTTCTACTCTAGTAATTTTATAATTATGATAGATTTAAATTGAAGTAAATTAACCGTTAAATAATAGACATGCTTTTAACACATGAAATTTTAAGAATTTGATCTCTTTTAAAATTACTACAAATTAATAAAATTTACTATTGAAAAATATGAATCTAATGGCGTAAATTTCAACAAATTTTGAGAAAATTAATTTTTTTCTCTTACAAAATAGGTAAACCTTTTTTAATGTGAAATTACTATTTTCCTAGAAAAAAACTTAAATATTATGATCATAGTCTATTTTTGTGCGATACTGTTGTATTTATACCACATATTTATATTGTTTCAATAGACATAATTATTAGAGATCCAAAAAAATAACAATTATTGTATATAAAAATAGCGCTATAAATAGCACTATCAAAGTCTCTATATTTTAGGAAATCCGATTTTTTAGTTGATTAAAACTTTCGGAATTTTAAATGGGCGTAATTAATAACTCATTTTAAATAAAATTAACCTCATTTACTTTTTTAATCTCCAAAATTATAGACATTTCAAAATTTTCTGAATTTTTCCAAAGTTTGTCAGAAATTACCGAAGTTATCGTTAAAAACAAGGTATTTCAGATTTGGGTAAAGCCTTCGTAATTTTTTTTTTGAAGTTCTAAACAACTATCTCAAAATCTTGATCGTTCAAAAACAAAGATAATTTGAAAATTTTTTTAAAAATTATCTCGAATACCAAAATATTGTCCGTTAAAGAGGAGTTTTTTGAGATTCTTAGCGAAATTTGACTGTTTTTGTTACGAAAAAGTAGACACTCTGGTTATTATTATATGCTCAAACATTTTATGACAACTAAGCCCACAGCGGTTTCTTTTTCCGATCACATATGCGGTTTTATGCTTCCGTTTGTTAACGAAAAGATTTCAGTATTCAAGAAGAAAATATTTAAACGAAACACGTAGAAAATACTGTTCGCAAAAAATCATCCTAAAAATATCAATTTAAAGAAATAAAAAAAATTTTAAAAATTCAAAATTCACGCGAATATTCGGTTTACTAGTTTCTATAATTTACATTAGTTAGAAAATAAGCAAATTTTTTATTCTTCTTTCTATAACCTTTAAAGTTTGTTTTTAATATCTGTAATGTTTTTAATCAAATTATTGGAAATAATACTTTAAACTCTGAACATTAATTTATTAAATTCCTTGATGTGGCATTCAAATTGTTGGTATAACACAAATTCGGTCATTTTAAGCGTCAAATAAGGTTTTTTATTTCCAACTATTATTTTATACAGTTTCAGAGATTTTAGGTCTTCTTTTCATAACAGAAAAGAAGTTTACTGATACTATAATGTTAAGCAAGGTTTACCTGAATGAGAACCGAAATAAGCTTATAGAGCGCAAGAGCGCGCAACTCATTGCTCGAATATGATCGCTTATACTATCGCCGCTGTGTTCGGAACAGCGAACGTGTTAGAAATACAAGCGAACAAAAATAAAATTCGAGATGACAGTAAGAAGATGTGCATAATGTGATAAGAGATTATGAGACAGCGATAGCGCGATACAAACGAAA
The DNA here is from genome assembly GCA_034698365.1 of Steganacarus magnus. Classification (NCBI taxonomy): domain Eukaryota; kingdom Metazoa; phylum Arthropoda; class Arachnida; order Sarcoptiformes; family Steganacaridae; genus Steganacarus; species Steganacarus magnus. The sequence continues at coordinate 8,091 of JAQIVF010002921.1, read as the reverse complement.
TAAAAGAAGGCGAACAGAACTGTTACCTCGTCGTCGTCTCTCGACAGTGAAATGTCACGAACACGCGTTACTTACTCATTCGATTATTATATGCGATACTGAAGTGAGTTTTTTTTTGGTTTTTGGTATATATATATATCTTACGAGTGCTTCTGCGAAATAGCATTGCATTTAATAGAATATTAAAGAACTTGAACGCAAACAGAAACGCAAGATTGTAATATTAGCAGTGGATTTGTAAACTTTTTTTTCAATTTGTTTTGCATTATCCGATCCGGCGTTAGTAATCTGGTAAATATCTTTTTTATGATTTTTATATTACGATTTTTTGAGAGAATTTTTAAACCACTATTGAAACATTGTTTTAAGTTGTATTACATCATTATTTCATTACATACTACGTATACACTATTTTAAATTCGAGTCTTTAAAACTTTTACTCGAAAAATATTTTGAACACAAATGACACACAACTATAATTATATTTGTTTAGTGGATATATATTTACACGAAAAATGGTAATACTGTACAAACAACGAAATAAACTAAAATTTTAATTAAATTAATTATTCAACCAAAAAATGTTTTCTGAAAACAAAAGTTTTAGTTTGTTGTTGCGTACGTTTTACGTAACTAATACTTTAATTTTACGTTTCACAACAATAATAATTGTGTGACACGTATTCTGCCATATTATTTATCTGTTATCAACAATATCATCCATAATGTATTATCTTTCACTGTCTTAACCTGAGCTATAGTGCAGTAGTTATTCTATGTTTCCATCGCAAAAAAAAATTCAATAAAAGATATCATATGACAAATAATCTTTGCGAAAGAAAAATCTTTTATATTTTGTTATTATTTTTTGTGCGCTATTGTCACAAAAATTTTTTCCCCAAAAAATGGTTTTTCTATACATTTTCTAAGTATGTGTGTTTTTATATTGAGCGCACACAACACAGCAACTCCAAAAAAAAACTGCATTAAAATTAAGTTCCTTTCGATTCAAATTTTATTTTTTTTATAATGTCAGTCTGTCATACATTGTTGATGAAAAGTTTTCTATGTGAAACAATTATTTTTACTTAACTCTCAACATTATTTAAGCGTCAGAAAAATTTATGACGGATGAAATTAGAGTCAAACATTGAAATATATAAATCATTCAAAATTCTAAAACTCTATTTTAAAAGTATATATATTTTACTGCTTTTACTTTTTATTCTCTTTCTTTTTTACCGCTTGTGAAGAATTTTTGAGTTTACTCTTATTTCTCTTAACTAATAGAGTATATCATCTCTATATATATGTGTGTGTGTTTTTCCACCGTAGCCTTCAGTTAGATGGCATGATTAGAACGGCACAAACATTGAATTCTTTTTAAAGAAAAACTGAACAATAAAAAACAAAAATTTTAATAACAGGAAAGTGGAAATACTGCTATCATCAGAACAATCGCCGCGTACTCTTAGGAAAAATAAAATTATTTTTATGCGCACTACTGTAACAGTTAACTGCAGTAAGACTTTTGTATTACCGTACAAATAAAAAAACAGAATTTAATTTTGAGTTTTTCCATTTCATTAGATAAAAGAAAATTATTTGAATAGCAAAATAAAAATCCGATCCATTTTATTGTACGAAAAAAAATTCAATTTACTTTAAAGTATTTACTCAACCAATCTTTTTCAATAGTAGTAAATTGATGGCCGAAAGAATAAGAAGCGAATCGTTTCAGCGAATCAAATACCTATTCATTTCGTCGCTCCTGATAACGCTATCATTTTCTGTGGTCGCACTGGTAATAGCGTTGAAAACATGCGACGATCAGCTGAACGCCGCCGACGAAGAGGAGACCGATCCTGATGTGAAAAATATGTACGCCACTATACGACCAATACTCACCGGTTTAATTGTATTCGTAACAGTGATCGAGTGGCTCATTGTTTCGATCGGCTTATTCGGTGCGATACGAGAACATTACATACTGAGCGTAGTGTTCGCGGTTATCAACGCTGTCGGTCTATTAATATCGCTGTTTCAAATCGGACCAGTTTTGTTCGCGCTTAAAATCATCTGGATATTGATCGACATCATTCTAACAGCGCTTTCCTGTGTATTTGTTTATAGTTTGCGTTACGAACTGTTGAGACCAAGATTTTGCCAAAATTAAAGTTTTTTTGTTTGTTTATTTTACCAGCAAAAATATTTTTAATTTAATTTGTAAATTTTCCTATTATTTGTTATTATTCGTTATCGCGTTACAAGAAGTTAATGCTTTTATTATGAAAAAGCAAACAAAAAAATTATTTGTTTGTTAGTGAAGGACTAATCTTTCATCAGTGAAAGCTTGTTTGCTCTGCAAGCCATTCACCATCATATTTATGTGTCGGTTTGTATAAAAATGGGTCCGATGTTTATTTTAAACATTATCGTTTTTCTAAGAAACCTTTTCATTTCTTTAACGGCGTTTTTCCTAAATATTTTTCAATAAAATAAATGCGTACGAAAACTTATTTATTTTTAAACTCATTTTAATGTTTTTGTACAAAGGAATAAACTCTGTTTGTGCGAGAATTCAAATTGAATTTCAAAAATGTTTTTTTTTATTTCCTATTGAAACCTCATTATCTAAAAGCTGTATTACTTTTATTTTCATGAGTAATTAATTTTGGTTAAATTAATAACTAAACCATTTCTCTCACCCGCCATCAAATCAAGTCAGTTCTCGTGTGACTTGTTTTAAAAGAGAATCACATTATACTCATTTATCTTGTTTTATATTTTTACTTTTTTATTTTTCAATTAGAAGAATCCTAAGTAAAAATAAAACTGCGTTATCGCTGAAATTAATGTACCGTTAAGTCAATTATAGTTTCAGTTTAATTAAATATAAAAATGATAAAAAGAGCGTAATGAACAGCAAATGTATGGTATTATTATTTTGACAGAGTTTGTTCTGTCAAACTGTTAAACTTTTGTTAAAACCTAACAATTACTTTACAAAAAATATTTACTTAACAATTAATCTTTGATTATTGTTATATTATTTAAGTGTAAAATCTTAGTAATTAAAATTACAAAAAAATCTAATTTCTGTGAACATGTAACTTATAATTAGTGTGATTTACTCTTTTTTAAGTAAATAAAACATTTCTGCGAAAGAAGTTGTGTTTTCTGAAAGAATAAAAAAATCCGGGCAAATAAAAAAAGAAATAAAATAAAGAGAGCAGACTTCTATAGAAAATTTTTTAATGTCATGGTCTTATTTATATTTTTTTTCCCACTGAATGAATGAAAGCATAATAGAACAAAACTGTAGCTTTGGGCTGAATTTTCATAATAAGGATAACAGTTGCCAAACTATTTCTATAAACGAAATATAATATAAAAAAAGAGAAAAATAGCGCAAAAAATGAAAGAAATAGCTTTTAGGCATTATGTCAGACAATAGTATTGAGCGAAAAGCGAAACTCAGTTGTGAATGTGATACAGCATTAATGAAATAACAGCGAAAAAAAAAGCGCGAGTTATTATGTGAAATCACTACCATTCCTCTCCATTGTTAGAAACATCGCGAAATAATTATATACTAACATTTAATGACCATTTTATTGATTTACTATATTTCGCAGTAAATGCGAATTTTCGAAATTTTTTAGTAAACAGCGATTCTATTGACATACTTGGATCACAAATAAATTTTACTCTATTATTACCGGTAATAAAACTTGCTTTAACTATACGTGGTGTCTGTATGAGTGCATTAAAACATAGAAAATAAAATTATTAAATGAAATAATTTATAATTCATGATTAACTTAACTATAAAAATCAACTATGCTTTAAATTATTAAATATTTTTAAAATTCTAAAATTACTGTTTTACTTTCTCAGTTATTCCGTTTGTATTTTACTTTACATTATTAATCAGCTTCAAAATAAATAATCATATATTAACGGTTATTATTTATTGTATCAAATAATTTATTGATAATAATTTTAGTTTTTACCATTTTTTGACGTGCTATCGTCAAGCAATATATTAACCGTAATTAATCGATTTGTTTTTGTCTAACGGGAAACATAACAAGTGGCTGTAAAACACGAATATTTTTAGATCGCACACATGTCAATAACACGTCTCTCTCAATTTAACGGGTGTTAAATGGGTTTTGCACTTAATGCTAAATAACAGAATTGAAACGCGAGCAACGAATAATAGAGTGCGAGAAAATTTAATGTAACGGAATAATAATAAATGATTTGAAGAAAGAGGAAAAACACAATTATTAGTGCTTTAGTACTAACTTTATGAAGTGTTTACGCTTAAAATGGTATTTCACGGCTAAAGTTATTCTAGTTATTCTTGTGCGCTGTTGTCAGCCAATGCACAAAACAATGAAAAACAAAAAAGTATACATTGAATAATATTTGCGTAATTAGTGTTAATAATCTCAATTGTCTTTCTTTTTTTATAACAATTCATTATTATATACAATTCTAAAGTTTCAGCTTTAAAAATCTTAATATATAACGATAGTTATAAAATAATATTAGTTAATTTAAAAAATTAATAATATTGCTCGATATCATCGCTGTAATCTTGTAGGCAGTGTCGGATATTCATCAAAATATGAGATCTCACCCCAGACTCACTTCGAGTACATCTAAATTCATACTATTAGTGGTATTCTATAGTTTTTGTAGAAAATAAGCGTTGGTAGAAATATTCTTTAAGAAGACGTTGAAATGTCGGATATAATAAATACCAAGAATTACAGAAATTAATAAATTTCTCTGATAGCAATAAAAACAACAACTTTGATTGAATGCAACTTTTAGAGAATTTGGGAAAGTTTTAATTTAATTAAATGTAATTAAAAATGTAGAATCAATCGCATACTTAATTAATTAAAAATTTAGTATGGCTTTTATCAAATATAATTATTGTTTATAAACTAATTCAATGCACTTAATTGAAATTTTAGTTTATTTTGCGTTTTAGTTGACGTACACTAAAAATAATTTGCGCAACAAAACGAAACAAAATAGAGAATGCGAATGCGTTCAAATATTTTATTATTTGACCAATTAAATTCTAATGCATATAATTTTGAAATTTTATTTGTTTGATTTAATTATTAGTGATCCACGGAAAAAAAATCTAAAAATAAAGTTTAATTAATCTATAATGCGTTGGAGGCTTTAATTTAAACCGAACACTACAGTACCTCCTCTTTAATTATTGAGCGCAAAAAAGTTTTGTAATCCGAATGCCATTCATTAAAGAACATAACGAAATTATTTCGCAGATTTTAACTTTTAGAATCATCACATTCTATAGAGTCGAAGCTATTTATAACTTCTTTATAATTATTTTGTTGTATCTAATTTAGTGTTTAGATTTTATTTTTTGAACATTTCTGCAAAAAAAACTAAAAAAATTGTTCCGAAATGTTTTGACAGCAGTATCTCGAGTGGAAAAGTTTTAGCGTCTTTTTTTCTGATGCATAATTTTACAAAAAGAATAATTTATATATTCAATAAATGGCACAAAGGAAAGTATTTTTTAAAAATATTCAGTTCACTGACTCGTGAGTATAACGAGATATGTATTTTGTGACACAATAAAGTATAGTATTTCCTAAATATCTTTTAGATAATATAAAAAAGAATATAAGGTGTTGTTTCGTTTGTTTTTGTTTCGCTTTACTGAAAACTCTGGTTTTGTCTCACTTCTCTGTATCCACCCTATTATATAAAGTTCTCTCTCTCTCTCTCTCTCTCTCTCTCTCTCTCTCTCTCTCTCTCTCTCGAGATTATAACCAAATGATAATAAAAATGATTAAGTATAGTAATTTTTTTAAATTTTAATAAAACAACTGAAAAGTTTTTATTTACTATGAAATATTGAATTCTTCTAAGAAATGGATATAAGAAAAAATATTGATCTTTTCGTCAAATAGATCAGTAAAGATGATTATACTTAAAATTCACTGGTGGTTTTTATAATTAACACATCGGATTTATGTAAATATTTGATCCCAAAAAGTTTCATTTTAATTTTTGATGAGTTATTTTGAGCATCTCTTGCTTCACTGATAACTTGCTTCAGTTATTAAATAAATAATAAGTTAGTAATTCATAGCTGATGTGTTAATAAGCTTATACTTGTCAAGCTGTAAGCTCAGCACTGAGCTTCGAAATTCTGTTTCAAGTTAATAGCTGATTAAAAAGCGTGATCCTAAAGCTCGCAGCTTACGAACATTTCTCTAAAATTTATAATATTTACGAAGTTATAAATAATAACTAATGAAAAGAAACCACGTTATAAACTAATATATTTTCTATTATTAATATAATGATAATTTTTAAAATTCGTTGCTTAAAATTGGATTTCATCACACAAATCGACTGCAATAGAGTATAATAGTATATATTGTAATACAACTGTATATAATAACTGTATATTATGTATTTTAAGATAAAATGTTTACAACATTACACTAGCTTATAGTTGTATTTCTTTTATTTACATTAATATATTAAAATAATAAATAGGTTGTCTCTTGGGTGAAGAATGCAGTCAGCAATCGAGAAATAATTGAATCAGAGATCAGATACAAGTGTGATGTGATGAATCCATCAAACTATAAAATAATTTATAATACGGTAATAATTGAGGTTTCAATCGAGTGTAGAAAATAACGTAGAAAAAAGTTTTACTAAATAGCTTACGTTATTTATTAACAAAGCTTAAAAGATTAGATTATATGAAATTTTGTTATAAGTAGAGTCTCAAAATGATAGAATTTGCTATTTTTTTTTATTTTACGTGATAATAGCTTTTAAATGCTATATAAGCTTGAATCACATAAAATTGAGGTGTTTTAACCTTATTTATAAATGCTATTTCAATGATAAATTCTACAAATGCTATTTATTTGCTATTTTCCCTCAAATAAAAAAATTGTCGTTGAATTCCGATCAGTTTTCCGTCTATCACCAAATTTGGGAAAAATTCAAAATTTTATTCAAGCATTGCCATTCTTTCATTAAATTAAAGAACTTTTATTAACAGGTACTAACGTTTTATATGTTAAATATTGTAAAAATAAATGCTATTTTTAGTGCTATTTTGGTAATTTTTTGAAGAAATTAATAGCGCTAATTCGATATGTAATTTTTGCTATTTTTTTGAATCTCTAGTTATAAGTTATAGTAATTAAAGATTCTCACAGAAAAAAAACAATTAATATGCGTAGAAATATGTTGAATATTAATAATTTTATTTCTCAATTTCTCTGATAGAAGTTAGTTAAAAACATTTCAATGCAATATTTAATTCAAAATATAGTTTTCAATTTTTAAATTTAAATAAATCCCAACATAATTCAATAAACTTAAAATTTAATAAAACAAATTGACTATTAACGATATCAATGACTATAATTCATTTTTCTTATTCAGATTGCGTAACGAGAATTATAAAAGAGTTTATTTTATGCGAACTACATATTGAAACAGCAATTAATGACTAATAAACACTATATAAAGTACGAAAAAATAGTTATTAACTAGGGTTACCCCGTTTTCTTCGAAAATGCTTAAATTTTAGACACCTGCCCATATGTCCCCTGCCTCTGTGACCCCTTATTAAACAATCTATTTATTTGATAAAAATCGTTTTTTTCTTTCGGTTTTTATCAAATGCGCCGCTTTTTCAATAATAGATATAACAGATTTTAATTAATAAAGTGTTTAATAGTATACATAATGCTATATACAGACAGTAGACAGATTAGGCTTCATATGAGCTTATACAGTACTGTATATCGTAACGCTGTTGTCATTGAAATATTTACTGAAATCGTTCCTTTAGGTAATACATGATTACTGTTTCAATATGTAGTGCTTTTAAAACAAACTCTTTTCTAATTCTTGATTTGATTTGTAAGCAATTGAGATTAATTTGATGATATTGTTGCGGTACCGAAGATCATTATCGCTAAAGGTGTTTATGGTTTGGTTAAACCATTGGTTTAACCAATGGTTTTTTAAATGGGTTGGTTTGGTTTCATTATT